>BQNB010117740.1:0-21122 GCA_026074375.1 Tanacetum coccineum
TAAGTTACAACTTATTAATGCTTATACCAATAAGGGTATATATGTAATTTTATTATAAAGTAAAAAGTAAGTAGTCGTCAGTCGAGCACTTGAGGGTTAATAGGACAAAAATAAATTGGCCACTAATTAAGTTGAGCATTAGACACGTGTAAAAAAATGAGTGGGGTTGAATAGTCGAGTAATTTGAGATGATCATATTGGGAATAAGATAAAAACATGACTATTATGTGGAACTCAATTTACGTTTTGGCTCAAAACCGTACTTGGCTCTAAAATAGAAGGTCATTATGGGCTATTGTAGATGCTCCAAGAAAGGAGTTGCGGAAGTATGTCTGCGAATTTGTTATGTTTCACACATTTGACCCCGACATCAAATTCCAATTTGTGGAAGTTCTAGTACTATTATTTGTCTTTAAAGATGAGATAATATTAAGATCGTCTAAGCGGAAATTCATTAAAGATAATTAAAGCAAGCACCGAGTACAAACTAACGATAACCAAAGTAAAAAACCCACACTACCACAACATTAATCGATATCCCTAGAATACATGATAGCTAGTACAATACACAACTGCTTGATCATCTCAATCCTTATTTATTGTTATACTAGTGCTTCTACATCCAGCTTTAATCACGACTTCATTCGCATGCTCATTGCACCCTGTAACAAGTTTAAATCAGGAATACAATCGTTACTTAACCTACCATGAAATAACATTATCTTTACCATCATACACTACAAAAAGACTACTATGAATATATGTACTTGAAGTATGGGCTCCGAACACTTATGTGCAAATGAAACAGATAAAAGAATACTGGTACTCACTAAAATTCGTGAAGTACTAGATGTATATGCTAGTGTAAATTTTTTGTTTATGGTGCTTTGATGCCCCATTTTAATGAACTATATACATTACTTATTATATTTATGTCATGCACTTTTTAAAATTCTTGTACGTTAACTTCTGTTTTGCCGGTAAAGATATTCCAAAAATAAGTTCGATCTTGTATAAAATATGTATATAGGTTAATGGCATTTAAGTATTTATGTATGTGATATGTTATATATATTGAATTAATTAAGTAGCAGTACTTGGAGCAGTCGGTAGAGGGGCTGATCTTATAAGGGATGTTGACACCGCATTTGCTGGGTAGGGTACTAGCGGCATCAAGGTTGAGTCCAGGTACCATTCGAACACCTTGTTCCAAGCACCTACAAGCAGTCTGGCGGTCTGTGGTGGTGGTTGCAGCTTTGTATAGTGAGCTTATCCCACTGCAGCATGATGCTGGCACCGGACCTCCTCTTGTCACGTAAGTGGCACACGGGGTTAGGCTATTTATCACCGTCTGGCAGGTCACTGCACCCTGTACCGTGTATGGTACGATTGTCACAATCAAAGAGACTAGTACCACAAAGGCCATCTTTCCAACTACTGCCATTGGTTACAAGTTACAACTAGTGAGTGAGGTTATTGTTTTTAAGCAAGAGAATTAGTAGTAGTGTGGTTTGTGTAGTAGAGGGTTCGGGTGTTTATATAAAGTTGTAAAGTAGTACTGTACAACCTTTTATTAAAATATTTAAATGTTGTGTCGTTATAGGGTTGGCCAAGTCGTGAAAGTAATTAAAACTTCTTAGGCATCTTCGATATATACTAGTTTCTCCTCGTATATTAAAGGATAAATCATTTGAGTTTTTGATTTAACGATGGAGATTAATTTAAAATTTAATTTTATTTAATAGATAAGATTAAACCTTAAAAAACATTCATCCCTTTTTACTTTGTGTTTTTTATTTAAAACATACTTTCACCCTTATTTTTAAAAATTACATATCGCAAAAACCGCAAAACGTTAAGATACATAAATTACACCATCGTGACGAATATTAAATTATCTTTCAATAGAGGGGCACTTTCATATACTTTCGACAAACTATTTTTTTTTCTCGGTGTAGTATTTTGTTTGATATATCACGTGTGATATTACGCTAATCTGTAAGTTAAAACACTTCACATGCTTTCGTAAAACGGGTATAAATATTTGTGTGAAACTTCAACTGACTCATCATTTTTGGCATTAAAAAGTATATATCCTTAGCTTTCCAACTATTTATCATACATAATTTTTTTTGACCTCCAAATCAAAACAGTTTATTTATAGAAGTTGGTGAATATCGAAGTATTTTATTTTTTATCATCAAACCTACTTGAAGTATACATGTGATATAACATATTTGTACGTTCGAACACTCAACATGATGTCATGAAATTAGCGTAAGTATTTATGTAAAACATTAAATGGTTCGTCATGTTTGACATTAAAAAATAAACATCTTTAGCATTCTAACCATGTATCAAACATAATTTGTGAAAATTAAATTAAAACACTATTTTCTCACAAATCTATGTTTTAACCCTTTTAATCCTACTAACAGTATAATATCACAAGTGATACATAACATTGATTACCTGTTAAGAATTTCAAAAATAACCACAGTTAGTGTCATATTATATTGCTTTATCACATGTGATATTAATTATATGTGGAATACCATGACTAATATCACATTATATTACATTATCACATGAGATATTATTATTATTTATTCATCACTGGTGATACTACAATGTCAAGGGAAATAAATGTTAAGCCACAGTTGAATCTTACTTTATAAAGGTATTGGTATAGGGTTTAGTGGTTAGGGGATTAGGGGTTTTGGTATAAGGTTTAGTGGTTAGGGGTTTAGGCTTTAGGGTATAGATTTTAAAGTTTATGTATATATATCACTTGTGATATTACACATAGTGGTTTGAGATTTAGGTTTTTGGTATAGGTTAGTGGTCAGGGGTTTAGGGTTTTTGGTATATATTTTAAAGTTTATGTATATATCACTTGTGATATTACACCTAGTGGTTAGGGGTTTAGGGTTTTTGGTATAGGGTTTAATGGTTAAGGGTTTAGAGTTTTTGGTATAAGGATTAGTGGTTAGGGAAGAGGTTTAGGGTTATTGGCTTAGGGCTTAGTGGTTAGGGGTTTAGGGTTTTTGTATAGGTTTTAGTGGTTTGGTGTTTAGGTTTTTTGGTATAGGGTTTAGTGGTTAGGGGTTTAGGGTTTTTGGTATAGGTTTTAGTGGTTATGGGGGAGGTTTAGGGGGTATGGTATAAGGTTTAGCGGTTAGGTGTTTAGGATTTTGATATAGGGCTTAATTGTTAGGTGTTTAGGGTTTAATGGTTACGGGCTTGGGGTTTTTAGGTTTAGGGTTTTTGGTATAGAGTTTAGTGGTTAGGGGTTTAAGGTTTTGGTATAGGTTTTAAATTTTATTTATACATCACTTATGATATTATACCTAGTGGTTAGGGGTTTAGGATTTTTGGTATAGGGTTTAGATTTTAAGTTAGGGATTACCCATATAGATTTAGAATTTAATTAAATATCTACTATGAGGACACATTACGTAACTAGTGGTTAGGGTTTAGGTTTGTTGGTATAGAGTTTATTCGTCTAGGGTGTTTAAGGGATTTTGTTGTATAGGGTTTAGCGTTAGTGGTTAGGGTTTAGTGGTTAGGCGTTCAAGTAGTTTCTGCGTAGGGTTTTAAGATGGTTTAATGTAAACTTCATTGTGATATTAAACCTAGATGGTTAGGGGTTTCGGGTTTTTGGGTATGATCTTTTTTGGTTAAGGGTTTAGATATTAGGTAAGGTTTAAATTTTATGTATACATCACTTGTGATATTATACCTAGTGGGTAGGGGTTTACTTTTAGAGGTTTAGGATATGGTATTAATGGTTAATGGTTTAAGGGATTGTGGTATATATATTAAAAGTATTATGTATAATATCACTTGTTGAATTTATACCTATGGTACGTGATTTATGTTTTTGGTATAGGGTTTTAGTGCTTAGGGGATTAGGTTTTTAGTGATAGCTTTTAAAAATTATGTATATATATATCCTTGTGATAATATATCTATGGTTAGGGGTTTAAGTGTTTGTATAAATAGTTAGTGTGAGGGATTTAAGGTTTTTGGTATATATTTGAAAGTATGTAAATATAGAACTTGTGATATTATACCTAATGGTTAGGTGGTGTAAGGTTTTGTATATGGTTTAAGCGGCTTTAGGGGTTTAGGGTTTGGTATAAAGCGGGTTTAGTTGTTAGGGTTTAGGTTTTGATATAAGGTTTAGTGTCTAGGGAGGAGGTTTAGGGTTCTTGGTAATCTGGTTTAAGCGTTAAGTGGTAGGAGAGTTTTGTATATGCATTTAGTGGTTTAGTTGTTTAAGGTTATTGAATTAGGGTTATGGTTTTGGAAGAGGTATTTAAAGTTATGTATACATCACTTGTGATATTATACGTAGTGGTTAACGGTTTACGGTTTTTTGTATAGGGTTTACTGGTTAGGGGTTTAAGGTTTTTGGTATAGATTTTAAAGTTTATGTACTAACATCACTGTGATATATATCTAGTGGTTAGTGGTTTAAGAGTTATTTAGTATATGTTATGTGGATAGAGGGAAAAGGGTTTTGGTATAGATTTTAAATTTTAAGTATATATCACTTATGATATTATACTTAGTAGTTAGGGGTTTAGGGTTTTTGATTTAGATCTTAAAGTTTATGTAGATGTCACTTGTGATATTATACCTAGTGTTTAAGGGTTTAGAGTTTAGTGGTTAGGGGTTTAGGGTTTTTGGTATAATGTTATTTATATATGACGTATGCAAACAGAAGCAACCGATTGATAACTGCCAAAAACGTGTCAAAACGTGTCAAAACGGCCAAATACGTCTGAACACGGACCAAAACGCGCGAAAGCTGGCGAAAACGCACGAAAGCAGACAAAAACGCGCGAATGCGAACGAAAGCGTGCGGAAACGTAAGAAAACGTGCGAAAACATAAAAAAACAGAGGAAAACGTGTGAAAACGAAAGAAAACATGTGAAAACGAAAGAAAACGTGTGAAAACGAAAGAAAACGTGTGAAAACGAAAGAAAACGTAAGAAATCATGCGAGAACATAAGAAAACGTGCGAGAACGTCTAAAAACAGACAAAAACGCGCGAAAACGGACGAAAACGTGCGAAAACGGACGAAAATGCGCGAAAGCTGACGAAAACGCGCAAATGCGGACGAAAGCGTAAGAAAATGTCCAAGAACGGACGAAAAGGTGTAAAAACGTGTGAAAACGAAAGAAAACGTGCGAAAGCAGACGAAAACAGAAGAAAAGTGTGAAAACAGACGAAAACGTATGAAAACGTGCGAAAACAGACGAAAACGTGTGAAAACGTAAGAAATCGCGCGAGAATATAAGAAAACGTGCGAGAACGTCTAAAAAAGAACAAAAACGCGCGAAAATGTGCGAAAAGAGACGAAAACACGCGAAAGCATACAAAAACGTGCGAAAGCGGACGAAAACGTATGAAACGTACAAAAACGTAAAAAAACATAAAAAACGTAAAAATGGTAAAAAAACGTAAGAAAACGTAAAAAACGTAAAACAACATAAAAAATGTCAAAAAGGTTAATTAATTGCAATTTGAGCAAGATTTGTCAACTCTACAAATAATAAGGAAGTAGTTAGTGTGAGTTTTAATAAATTTACATTTTTTATCCCTCCATATTTTTTTAATCTTAAATCTTGTCTTTTTAATCTAATGAAATGAATGGTCTAGATTTGTCTCTTAGTATGTAGGGGATAACTAGTATGCAAAATAATTCACCTCGTATATATTAAAATTGGATTAGGTTATAACGATCTCAAAAATAACCATTTGTACCTCTTATGTCTTTTTGTGTTTTTTTATTATTTTTTTATTTTTATAATTTTGTTATGTTATAAAAATATAAAACTGAAAGTGCGAAAAAAATATAAAGCTTAACAAGTCAAAAGTATTAAACTGTCAAAAATTATGGAACATAAACTAATAAAAAACTGTGTTACACTGTAAATAGTGAGACAAAAAGAATATAGAGTACGAAACATTTGTCCTTTAAGTGGGCCATGGGGTATGATGTGTTGCAGTTAGGGGTGTGATTTGTGATTCAAGTTTTAAATTTATATTTTGCCGACTTAACAAAAAAACACTTTAACGGGCAGTGTACCCGATCGATGGGAGTTTTGTGGTAAGTATGGTGTCGAACACTTGGAGCGAAGTTAAATCTTTCAATTTATTAATACTTTGGTTTTTCTAATTCTAAGTAAGTCTAATCTATGCAAAACCTATGTTAAACCTAAATCTAATGGAAAAAGGGGGTTTCAGCCTGAGAGACTGACACAGGTTTGGTGGTGACTAAAACCAATTCAAGACACTAAAACACACGCAAGCCAATCAACAGAAGATAAAAGAGCGGTCTAGCCAAATATAAGAAAACTGTATTAACCATTATTAATCCAATCAGAACGTTGGTTTGTTTATTAGTGCAATGATTACTTATCTCGAAGCGGCATATCATTCTTAAGACTTAGGCGGGACTTCTTCCTAAGACCTAGACACGTAGAATTTTGTCACAATTAAACTCATCCGCATAAAGCATCCTTATTTGCTGATTATAATCTATCTTAGGGATTAAGGCAATGGTGATCTTGTTAAACCCTGACTCATAGAGACTTTACCCACTTACTGCTTAATGGCTCTTTATATACTAGTAGGCCATTGTCCGAGTCATTACCAATGGAATAAGAACGTACTTATTGAAACCAAGGTCACCTTATGGCTCAACTAAGCTCACTAAACTAAAGGCAATGATAGGTAATATTCGTGATCCTATGATTCTAGATATATAAATTGCAACATGGAGAGCTATCCCGGACTCTTAGCCTACGCCCAAACAACACCGAAGTTGCAGCGCATTAAATATGTAGGACTAGACCCAGTTGAATGATAGGTCGCATACTTAAGCACGTAAACAAGTATGATGATAAACATAAACAAGCAATTCAACGATAAATTAAGAAATCGAGATAAACAAACCAAACATTAAGATCTTCATAACAATGGCTAATACCCGAAGGTATTAGCCTTCAAACATCATAATTAATACAAAAGTAATGATTTGGCCAAGGTAAACTAACCGAGTTAACGAATGATACCAAAAACTAAACGATTACAAAAGTAAAAGAAATTACACGTTGTCTCCTATGGAATTAATCGCATTGCTCGACCTCTTCTGCTCTTTTTCTCCTCTGAAAATCGACTTTTATGGTTTAGGTATCGAGAATATGATTTAGCACACGTAAAACTCATTTTTGAGTATTCTATTTATAAGGTCTGAAGTCGATTTTGATACGGCATATCCAATGTGTTGGATACGACGTATTGAGGGTTTCTTGGAGTAGGGACCACGTTTGATATCTTCCAGAATATTTTATTCCAGATATAGATTGAATACGGCGTATTGGTCTTCCTTGATACGGCGTATTGGATCTTGTGGTCTTCGTGGTCTTTGGTGAGTGCAGGCATAGATACGCCGTATCTTCCTTGATGGATACGGCGTATTGGTAGTCAAAACAGTAATCTTCAAAATATCTCCGTTTAAGCTCCAGAATGCGTGCCTTTTAGTCAATCTTTACCAAGTACTCCATAATTACTGCAATTCTCAAATATGAATGATTAAGTAACAGTTCTTTGCAATAATGATACAAAATGGTTTAATTAAACGGGATAAATGATCCTATAAAATAGACGTTATTTGATGTCATCAAATATCCCCCCACTTGAATCCTACTTCTCCTCAAGTTGCATTTAGAAGTTTATAAAAATGTATCCCTAAAGATTTTTCCGGTTAAGTATTTATTTGATCTATTACAAGTACACAACCAAACACCTCACGAAATAGGAAGATGAAAACACTCAAATCACTCAACTAATCTATGTGGTAACATGTAACTAATTCGCTCAATTGCTCGGTTATGATGAGTATTTTATCATAGGCTTGGCAAGGATACACATCTCCACCACTAGAGCTAAGGAGTAACAAGTTCATAAAGGTAAAATGGGTTTTTGTTATAAGGCTTAGGGTTGATTACTCTAACTAATCTTTATTGATACCAATATTCCAGGAAGGCAACAAAGACCACACATACACACCCGTAACAACGGGATAGACATATGTGACTGCTCACTCCCACCTCGAATAAGCTAAAGAGTAGGACTAGTAGAGTATTATAGGGTATGGATCTTCTAACTTTCACAAATAGTAATAAACCAACAAGGCAGCTGAGATATGCATACATGGCTGTAACGACAAAATAGACATACATGCTCGATCATATCCTCATTCGCGTAAAACCCATGGTTAATGATTAGGAAAGGGAATTAAATTGTTGTTAAACAAAAATTACGAAACAAATAGACTAGGTCCAAGATATAAGTTGCTAGACACTTTTTCCCGACCGTTACCATGATTAAGACACAACTGTATACAAATGTCTTGATCATTGATCAAAAACAACAACCTAAGTTGGCGTTCTCATAACGGTCAACTTCCCAATCATCCCATACTTTACAAACTTTTACAAGACAAGTGGCGATATCTACCACTTTATACAATACTCTACATCGTTGACTTTTAAGACGTATCAACGAATACTCGATCCTTCATATAATTCCTTCGGTCTAAGCTCTTGCGATTATCTTCAAACTTTCTTTCTCTTTTTGTTGTTGCGATTTTTCTAAATTTTTTACACTACACTATACTATGAAACTCGGTGTAATTTCACAATCTTCACGATCATAATAACTCCGAATAATTCCTTCGGTAATTCTTTGTTCTTCGAATGTACCAATAATTGCGTTGGTAGTAAAAATACACTAGTTTTGACTACTTTATACATTCCCATTTTCAATGTGCAAATTGATTCCCAACCGTACCAAAGATAGAAAATTGACACAAGACTCGGAAAATACATACTTTACACTTTAAGCAACTAGCAACTGATAAATGGACATAATCTAACAGGGTAGGCTAAGGTGTAAAGGTGTAACAAAACAGATAGTTGGTGTAATTCCTAAAGGATTGGCTCTACGGGTTGTTCTAGGGGTATCTTACTCTTAAGATGAGAGTAAACAAATGATTTGTACGGGGGTTAACTAACCAGTGTAGTTAGTAAATAAAACAACATATAAAGGCTTTTTAGGTGTAATCCTAAAAATTTACCAATTTAAACAAGTTACTTCATCTAAATTTATAGTACTCATTATTGTCGTCTTGAATAGATATACCAAGCCAAGTTCTTAAGTCTACAACATCACCGGCACACTCATATTTTTGTAAAATTTGGGTAAACATTTGGAAACGGATGAGGTTAAATCCTCACAATATCTAACAAGGGTTATTGTGTGCGGGTTATGTAACAAGTAATTTCACAAAAGTATGCTTGAAATTTTTTTAAATTTGAGCATAGTTTAAGCATTTTAGTGTGAAAATTTAGACAAGTATCATTCTAATTCCCATCCCCCACTTGAATTATACAACGTCCTCATTGTATAGATAAAACATTAAATACGGGAATTAAAAAGAATTAGAATGAGAAACTCCCCTGATGTTTTGCTCGGTAGATTCTCCATATTGAGTTTTTGAGCAAGGATGTGTGTTGTAAATGCGTCTGGATACCAACATGACTACAATTACACATAAGATTCCAGATGACTGATACTTCATTAACTTTGTCGATTTTGATACTTCACCAACTTCGTTGATTTCTTTCTTTCAGCGAGGTCCTGTGCAAACTATATAAAAAACATGCAAAATCCTATCTCTGAGATCTACGGTTAATTTAAACTATACTAAATAACTGTCAGATCTGTTAATACACCATATCATGTCATGAATACGCCATTTGAACATAACTGACAATAATGTTTTTAAAGTGCATAAAAATAAAGGACTGATAACGTCCAAACATTCAATACGTCGTATGGCATGGAGCGGATACGCCGTATTCATGTCTGGGAAGACAGACTCGATAAAAATAAATAACAATCTGGGTTGTCTCCCGGGAAGCACTTTTGTTTACAGCGCAGTCTTTAAGTTAGACTTTGTTCCTGCTTCCTTTCTTCTACTCGTTTCTGGTTACCATCCATCCTTCGTCCATCATGCAAAAGATTTCTTGGTATGGTCGGCATGCATCTTTGGTTGTACTCGTCAAATCATCGTATTCTTCTTCTTTAACAGCAACATACTCTTCGTCATCTCCGAACGAATACTTGGTCATCTTGAATCTTCTTATATTGCAAACCGGCAACTCATGATCATCAAACAATTCACATCTTTCCTTATCTTAATGTCCATTTTCATATTCTCTTTCTTTTTTATCATGGTCGGCAATCCCATAGCCGTCCCATCTTCTCCAACCATTATTACTTGATTCGTCATCTTCATCGATTAATCCTTCCATGATAGCCTTATTTCTTAAAGCTTCATCTTTGAGCTCGCTATCCTTCAAAGCATCGTACCATTCTAAATCTTGGTAACAGAGCGTGTTTCCTACTATGTAAGCTCCTGGTAAGTTTCCTCCATTACAATATCCATCTTCTTTACAGCTACATGTAGGCCACTCCGAATACCCACTTTTATAATTAAATGGTTTACAATAATGCACAACTGGAGTTGGTTCAGTCCATACTCCAGTGTCAGTCCATGGTTTTTCGTGTACCCATGGCACGTTCTTGTTCCATTCATAAATCCAATCATCCTTGTATTCATCATAAGTCTTGAATCCCTCAATGTCTTTAGTAAGGAGAGACCAGTTTCGTGAAAAAAATTTATTAATGAATTATATCGTAGGAAAATTCTTACTAAGGTCTTAAAAAAAAAAAAATCTTGTTGAGCAGATTATAAAACTCTTTGAATTTTTCGCACATCGGTGTTTCATAATTGAACAAATTTGTTTCAATCCTAAAAATTTCACCGATTTCTTGTTCATTATCGTGATTAGTTTCCTCAAGATCGGCACTTTCTTCATTTGTTGGCTCAATTTCGTCACTCCCTAACTTCCAGTAGTCCCATAAAGCTCCTTTAGTGAATATATCCATAGTTTTGTAGTATATAAACTTTGAGGCCAACCAGTTTTCGAACTTGGGATTAGTAGGGTCCCACTTAATTATTGAGGTGTTAACTTTTCCAGTGCGAGAAGGCAGGTAATATTTTCTAAAAAATTTGGCAGTTAAATCGACCCAACTAGTAATTGATCCTTTAGTTCCATCAAACCATCTCCACGCATCTCCAGCCAATGAGATTGGAAAAACAACAATTCTGAGTTTATCTTGATTAACATTGGGTAAATTGATTGGGTTAACAATTTTAAGGAAGTATTCGATATGCTCGACCGCGTCTTCCCCATGAGTTCCACTAAAAGCATTCTTGTGTAAATCATCAAGGAATTTTCCTTTCAGCTCATAAGCGTTCTTTCCATTAACCGTAATGTTTGTAATCTCTGAATAGTAATCTGCTTGGTCATTAGTCAAGATCTTTCTCGTTGTTGATTTTGCTTCTTTGCCTGCCATCTCTTCTTCAATCAACTAGCTCTGATATGTATGACCTGTCACCAAGGTAAAAATATCAGTAGGATTTGCTCTGAAGAAAGATAGAAAAATTAAGCACGGAAATCAAATACAAAAATTCAGCTTCTGTTTTAGATGATCGATACGCCGTATTCAATAGAAGTGAATATGCCGTATTAATCTTTTTGAATGAATACGCTGTATTCGATAGAAAGTTGGATACGTTGTATCCAATGGAAGTGGATACGCCGTATCGGTTTATCGTCCAGAACAGTGCATTATAAAAAACAATTAAATACGCAAACAATTAAACATACAAATATACAAGCAAATATACAGAATTATACACTAATCTAAATTACACTAATCCTAAAGGTTAGATCTAATCTAATGCTAAAAACCAAAATATCAAATAAAAATCAAGATTAATTCTCACTCCCCGGCAGCGGCGCCAAAAACTTGATTGTGTCGTTGTGTGGTGTTAAATTATGATTCAAGTTTTAAATTTATATTTTGCCGACTTAACCAAAAACAACACTTTAACGGGCAGTGTACCCGGTCGGTGGGAGTTTCGTGGTAAGTAGGGTGTCGAACACTTGGAGCGAAGTTAAATCTTTCAATTTATTAATACTTTGGTTTTTCTAATCTAAGTTAGTCTAATCTATGCTAAACCTATGCTAAACCTATGTTAATCCTAAATCTAATGGAAAAAGGGGGTTTTCAGTCTGAGAGACTGGCACAGGTTTTGTGGTGACTAAAACCAATTCAAGACACTTTAACCCACGCAAGCAAATTAACAGAAGATAAAAGAGCGGTCTAGCCAAATATAAGAAAACTGTATTAGCCATTATTAATCCAATCAGAACGTTGGTTTGTTTATTAGTGCAATGATTACTTATCTCGAGGCGGCATATCATTCTTAAGACTTAGGCGTTACTTCTTCCTAAGACCTAGACACGTAGAATTCTGTCACAATTAAACGCATCCGCATAAAGCATCCTTATTTGCTGATTATAATCTATCTTAGGGATTAAGGCAATGGTGATCTTGTTAAACCCTAGCTCATAGAGACTTTACCCACTTACTGCTTAACGGCTCTTTATATACTAGTAGTCCACTGTCTGAGTCTTTACCAATTGATTAGAACGTACTCGTTGGTACCAAGGTCACCTTATGGCTCAACTAAGCTCACAATCAAAGGGCAAAGATAGGTCAATATTTGTGATCCTATGATTCTAGATATATAAATTACAATATGGAGAGCTATCCCGGACTCTTAGCCTACGCCCAAACAACACCGAAGTTGCAGCGCATTAAATATGTAAGACTAGACCCAGTTGAATGATAGGTCGCATACTTAAGCACGTAAACAAGTATGATGATAAACATAAACAAGCAATTCAACGATAAATTAAGAAATCGAGATAAACAAACCAAACATTAAGATCTTCATAACAATGGCTAATACCCGAAGGTATTAGCCTTCAAACGTCATAATTAATACAAAAGTAATGATTTAGCCAAGGTAAACTAACCGAGTTAACGAATGATACCAAAAACTAAACGATTACAAGAGTATAAGAAATTACACGTTGTCTCCTATGGAATGAATCGCGTTGCTCGACCTCTTCTGCTCTTTTTCTCTTCTGAAAATTGACTTTTATGGTTTAGGTATCGAGAATATGATTTAGCACACTTAAAACTCGTTTTTGAGTTTTCTATTTATAAGGTCTGAAGTCGGTTTCGATACGGCGTATCCAAGGTCTTGGATACGGCGTATTGGGGGTTTCTTGGAGTAGGGACCACGTTTGATATCTTCCAGAATATTTTATTCCTATATAGCTTGAATACGGCGTATTGCCTTTCTTGGATACGGCGTATTGGATCTTGTGGTCTTCTGTCTTTGGTGAGTGCAGGCACAGATACGCCGTATCTTCCTTGATGGATACGGCGTATTGGTCTTCAGAACAGTAATCTTCAAATATCTTCGTTTAAGCTCCAGAATGCGTGCCTTTTAGTCAATCTTCACCAAGTACTCCATAATTACTGCAATTCTCAAATATAAACGATTAAGTAACAATTCTTTGCAATAATTATACAAAATGGGTTAATTACATGGGATAAATAATGCTATAAAATAGACGTTATTTGATGTTATCAAATATCCCCCCACTTGAATCCTACTTGTCCTCAAGTAGCCTTTAGAAGTTTATAAAAATGTATCCCTAAGGATTTTTCCGTTTAAGCATTTATTTGATCTATTACAAGTACACAACCAAACACCTCACGAAATAGGAAGATGAAAACACTCAAATCACTCAACTAATCTATGTGGTAACATGTAACTAATTCGCTCAATTGCTCGGTCGTGACGAGTATTCTATCATAGGCTTGGCAAGGATACACATCTCCACCACTAGAGCTAAGGAGTAACAAGTTTATAAAGGTAAAATGGGTTTTTATGATAAGGCTTAGGGGTTGATCATTCTACAATCTTTCACCAAAAGTACCACACCAACAAGGCAGCTAAAGCACACATACATGGCCGTAACGACAGAATAGACATGTGTTTTTCCTGAAACACATCCTCATTCGAGTTTAACCAAGGGTTAGGATGAAGAATGATATAGGGTAGGGATCTTCTAACTTTTACCAATAGTAATAAACCAACAAGGCAACTGAGACATGTATACATAGCCGTAACGACATAATAAACATACATGCTCGTACACATCCTCATTCGCGTAAAACCCATGGTCAATGATTAGGAAAAGGAATTAAATTGTTGTTAAATAAAAATTACGAAACAAATAGACTAGGTCCAAGATATAAGTTGCTAGACACTTTTTCCCGACCGTTACCATGATAAAGACAAGTGGCGTTCCTGTAACGGTCAACTTCCCAATCATCTCATACTTTACAAACTTTTACAAGACAAGTGGCGATATCTACTACTTTATACAATACTCTACATCGTTGATTTTTAAGACGTATCAACGAATAATCGATCCTTCATATAATTTCTTCGGTCTAAGCTCTTGCGATTATTTCCAAACTTTCCTTCTATTTTTTTGTTGCGATTTTTCAAATTTTTTTGATTTTTTTTGTTGCTATACTATAGTACGAAACTCGGTGTAATTTCATCATCTTCACGATCATAATAACTCCGGATAATTCCTTCGGTAATTCTTTCGTTCTTCGGATGTACTAATAATTGCGTTGGTAGTAAAAATACATGAGGTTTGACTACTTTATACATTCCCATTTGCAATGTGCAAATTTCTTCCCAACCGTACCAAAGATAGAAAATTGACACAAGACTCGGGAAATACATACTTTACACTTTAAGCAACTAGCAACTGGTAAATGGACATAATCTAACAAGGTAGGCTAAGGTGTAAAGGTGTAATGAAACAGATAGTTGGTGTAATTCCTAAAGGATTGGCTCTACGGGTTGTTCTAGGGGTATCTTACTCTTAAGATGAGAGTGAACAAAGGGTTTATATGAGGGTTAACTAACCAGTGTAGTTAGTTAATAAACAACATGTAAAAGCTTTTTAGGTGTAATCCTAAAAATTTACTAATTTAAACAAGTTACTCCATCTAAATCTATAATACTCATTATTGTGGTCTCGAATAGATATACCAAGCCAAGTTCTAAAGTCTACAACATCACCGGCACACTCATATTTTTGTGGAATTTGGGTAAAAATTTAGAAACGGATAAGGTTAAATCCTCACAAAAATCTAACAAGGGTTATTGTGTGCGGGTTATGTATCAAGTAATTTCATAAAAGTATGCTTGAAAAAAAATTAAATTTGAGCATAATTTAAGCACTTTAGTAAAAAAAAGAACAAGTATCATTCTAATTCTCATCCCCCACTTGAATTATACAACGTCCTCGTAGTATAGATAAAACATTAAATACGAGAATTAAAAAGAATTAGAATGAGAAACTCCCCTGATATTTTGCTCGGTAGATTCTCCAAGTTGAGTTTATGAGCAGGAATGTGTGTTGTAAATGCGTCTAGATGCCAGCATGACTACAATCACACATAGGACTCCAGATGATTGATACTTCACCAACTTCGTCAATTTCTTTTCTTGCATCGTGGTCCTATGCAAAATATAGGAAAAACATGCAAAATCCTATCTCGAGTATCTACGGTTAATTTAAACTAAACTAAATACTAAATACGGGCCAGTCTGTTGAATACGCCATAAAAGTAAAAATATGAAAATCATGTGCATGAACACGCCGTAGTTGACATAAAAAAAAAAAAAAAAAGAACTGACAATAATGTTTTTAAAGTGCATAAAAATAAAGGACTGATAACGTCCAGACAATCAATACGCCGTATGGTATGGAGCGAATACGCCGTATTGATGTCTGGGAAGACATACTCGATAAAAATAAATAACAATCCGGATTGTCTGCCGGGAAGCACTTTTGTTTACAGTAAAGTCTTTAAGTTAGACTTTTCTTCAGCTTCTCCTACTCGTTTTTGGTTACCATCCATCCCTCGTCCATCATGCGAAAGATTTCTTGGTATGCTCGGCATGCATCTTTTTTGCACTTGTCAAATCTTCGTATTCATCTTCTTTAATACCCACATACTCTTCGTCTTGTTCGAATAAATATTTGATCATATCAAATCTTCTAACAATGCAAACTGGCAACTCATGATCATCAAACAATTCACATATTTCCTCATCTTCATGTTCATTCTCATAATCTCTTTCTTCTTGATCATGTTCGGCAATTTCATAGTCGTCGCATCTTCTCCAACCATTATTACTTGATTCATTATCATTGATTAATCCTTCCATGATAGCCTTATTTCTTAAAGCTTTATCTTTCAGCTCACTATCCTTCAAAGCATCATACCATTCTAAATCCTGGTAACGGAGCATGTTTCCTACTATGTAAGCTTCTGGTAAGTTTCCTCCATTAAAATATTCATCTTTTTTCCAGCTACAGGTAGGCCACTCCGAATACCCACTTTTATAATTAAATGGTTTACAGTAATGCACAACTAGATATGGTCCAGTCCATACTCTAGTGTCAGTCCATGGTTTTTTATGTACCCATGACACGTTCTCGTTCCATTCATAAATCCAATCATCATTGTATTCTTCATAAGTCTTGAATCCCACAATGTATTTAGTAAGGAGATCAGGATATATCTTGAGTAGGTAATTGAACTCTTTGACTTTTTCGCACAGCGGTGTTTCATAATCGAACAAGTTTGTTTCAATCCTAAATTTTTTACCGATTTCTTGTTCATCATCGTGATTAGTTTCCTCAATATTAGAAGTTTCTTCATTTGTTGGCTAAATTTCGTCACTCCCTAACTTCTAGTAGTCCCACAAAGCTCCTTTAGTGAATATATCCATAGTTTTGTAGTATACAAACTTTGAGGATAACCAGTTTTCGAACTTAGGATTAGTAGGGCCCTACTTAATTATTGGGGTGTTAACATTTCTAGTCGGAGAAGACGGGTAATGTTTTCAAAAAAATTTAGCAATCAAATCGACCTAACTAGTAATTAATCCTTTAATTTCATCAAACCATCTCCATGCATCTCCAGCCAATGAGATTGGAAAAACAACAACTCTAAGTTTATCTTGATTTACATTGGGTAAATCTATTGGGTCAACAATTTTAAGGAAGTATTTGATATGCTCGACCATGTCTTCCCCATGAGATCCACTAAAAGCATTCATGTGTAATCATCAAGGAATTTTCCTTTCAGCTCATAAGCATTCTTTGCATTTACCATAATGCTTGTAATTCCTAAATAATAATCTGCTTTGTCATTAGCCACGATTTTTCTCGTTGTTAATTTTGCTTCTTTGTCTGCCATCTCTTATTCAATCAACTAGCTCTGATATGTATGACATGTCACCGAGGTAAAAATATCAACAGGATTTGCTCTGAAAAAAGAATAAAAAAATTAAGCATGAAATCAAACACGAAAATTCAGCGTCTGTTTCAGATGATCGATACGCCGTATTCAATGGAAGTGAATACGCCGTATTAATTTGTTTGAATGAATACGCTATATTGGATAGAAAGTTGGATACGCCGCATCCAATGGAAGTGGATACTCGTATCGAGTTATCGACCAGAACAGTGTATTATGAAAAACAATTAAATAACATTCAAATACTTAAACATACAAATATACAAACAAATATACAGAATTATAAACTAATTCTAAAATACACTAATCCTAAGGGTTAGATCTAATCTAATGCTAAAAACCAAAATATCAAATAAAAATCAAGATTAATTTTCACTCCTCAGAAACGGCGCCAAAAAACTTGGTGTGTCGTTGTGCGGTGTTAATTTTATGATTTCAAGTTTTAAATGTATATTTTGACGACTTAACAAAAAATAACACTTTAATGGGTAGTGTACCCGGTCGGTGGGAGTTTCGTGGTAAGTAAGGTGTCGATCATTAAGAGTGAGAAACACTTTAAATTTATTAATACTTTGGTTTTCTAATCTAAGTTAGTCTAATCTACACTAAACCTATGCTAAACCTATGTTAATCCTAAAACTAATTCAAGACACTAAAACACACGCAAGCAAATTAACAACAGATAAAAGAGCGGTCTAGCCAAATATAAGAAAACTGTATTAACCATTATTAATCCAATCAGAAAGTTGGTTTGTTTATTTAGTGCAATGATTTCTTATCTCGAGGCGGCATATCGTTCTTAAGACTTAGGCGTTACTTCTTCCTAAGACATAGACACGTAGAATTCTGTCACAATTAAACGTATCCGCATAAAGCATCCTTATTTGATGATTATAATTTATCTTATGGATTAAAGCAATGGTGATCTTGTTAAACCCTAGCTCATAGAGACTTTACCCACTTACTGCTTAATGGCAATTCATACACTAGTAGTCCACTGTCCGAGTCTTTACCAGTTAATCGAGAACGTACTCGTGGATACCAAGGTCACCTTATTGATCAACTAAGCTCACAATCTAAGGACAAAGATAGGTCAATATTTGTGACCCTATGATTCTAGATATATAAATTGCAATATGGAGAGCTATCCCGGACTCTTAGCCTACGCCCAAACAACACCGAAGTTGCAGTGCATTAAATATGTAGGACTAGACCCAATTGAATGATAGGTCGCATACTTAAGCATGTGAACAAGTATATATTGATAAACATAAACAAGCAATCAATGATAAATTAAAAAATCGAGATAAACAAACCAAACATTAAGATCTTCATAATAATGGCTAATACCCGAAGGTATAAGCCTTCAAACGTCATAATTAATATAAAAGTAATAATTTAGCCAAGGTAAACTAACCGAGTTAACGAATGATACCAAAAACAAAACGATTACAAGAGTACAAGAAATTACACGTTGTCTCCTATGGAATTAATTGCGTTGCTCGACCTCTTTTGCTCTTCTTCTCCTCTGAAAATCGACTTTTATGGTTTGGGTATCGATAATATGATTTTGCACACTTAAAACTCGTTTTTGTGTTTTCTATTTATAGGGTCTGGAATATGGTCGATACGGCGTATTCAAAGTCTTAGATACGGCGTATCAGTGGTTTCTTGGAGTAGGGACCACGTTTGATATCTTCTAAAATATTTTATTTCCTTATAGCTTGAATACGACGTATTGCCTTCTTCTGGATACGGCGTATTGGATCTTGTTTCCTTCGTGGTCTTTGGTGAGTGCAGACACAGATACGCCGTATCTTCCTTGATGGATACAACGTATTGGTTAATCTTCTAAACAAGTTACTTCATCTAATCATTAGTACTATATTATTGTGGTCTCGAATAGATATACCAAGCCAAGTTCTAAAGTCTACAACATCACCGGCACACTCATATTTTGTGGAATTTGGGTAAACATTTGGAAACGGATAAGGTTAAATCCTCATAATATCTAATAAAGGTTATTGTGTGCATGTTATGTATTAAGTAATTTTACAAAAGTATGCTTGATTTTTTTTTAAATTTGAGCATAATTTAAGCATTTTATGTCAAAAATAGGACAAGTATACATTCTAATTCCCATCCCCCCACTTGAATTATACAACGTCCTCGTTGTATAGATAAAACATTAAAAATAGGAAATTAAAAGAATTAGAACGAGAAACTCCCCTGATGTTTTGCTTGGTAGATTCTCCAAGTTGAGTTTATGAGCAAGAATGTGTGTTGTAAATGCGTCTGAATTCCAGCATGACTACAACACACATAGGATTCCAGATGATCGATACTTCACCAACTTTTTCGATTTCTTTGCAGCGAGGTCCTGTGCAAAATATAGGAAAAAAATGCAAAATCCTATCTCGAGTATCTACGGTTAATTAGATAAACTAAACAAACTGTACAGGAGACCAATATGCCGTATCCATAAATTGGAATACGCCGTATTGAGAAACCTGTAAAAGGTATCTAAATACGGGTCGGTCTGTTAAATACGCCTTATCATATTCATGAATACTTCGTATTGACAGAACTGACAATAATGTTTAAAGTGCATAAAAAATAAAGGACCGATAACATTTAGACATTCAATACTGTTAGGATCAAAAAAAGTCTCGGTCACTTCCAATATTAACTAGTCAAAGCCCGTAGTTAGTCAATGTTTAGTATGATAAGCTAATATGGCCCAAAGGCCCATAGAAAGCCTATTAAGGCCCATGGCCGGTTATGTTTGTAAGTATAAACACCCTTTCCATGCTTTGGAGAGGGTGTTGGTTGGTTTTGTATTCTCATTTCATTTATGCATTATATGTTTCTTACTTTCTCTCTCTAGAATACATCCTTCCTTCCACTTTCTCTCACTAAGTTCTTACTCATTTCATATCAAAGATTACTTGTATTCATCAATTAGTATCAAGAGCCATGGAGTGGTGTGTTTAGTTTTTGTGTTTATTGTTTTTGGTTCGAGTGTTCTTGCAAAAACTTCGTCCTTTTTTTTTCTTTGATTTCAAAGCTATTGTGTACACTAAAGGATTAATTAACTTGGTAAATCTGATCTAGTATCTTTATGATATAGGTGTACAAGCTTTGAATCAAGAAAAATATCATTTTTGTTACATTTTTGTGTTTGAAAATCTTATAAAGAGCAAAATCTTGATTTTAAATTTTTTGGCTTAAAAACCTTAAAGTTTTCATTTTTCTTGTTCCTATAGGTTTAGTAACACTAGTTGTACAAGTATTTTTGCAAAACAATCATCAAAAAGGTGTCTTTTTGTGTTATTAAGTTTTTGGGTTTCCTAGTTGTGGAAGTCGAACAACTGAGTCGAACAACTCAAGTTGAACAACTTGTTTTGTATTGAAACCGAACAACTTGTCTTAAGAGGAAATCGAACAACTTAAATCTCAGTTGAAACCGAACAACTCGATTTAGTTGAAACCGAACAACCTAACTGAAGTGGAAACCGAACAACTCGACCACAATTGAAACCGAACAACTTAACTGACGTGGATACTGAACAACTCGACCATAGTTGAAACCGAACAACTTCACTTTAGTTGAAATCGAACAATTTTTTCTTCTCTTTTGTTGGAACCGAACAACTTCAATTTTCAAAATTATACGGTTTATTTCGTTGACTT
>BQNB010117741.1:2849-18563 GCA_026074375.1 Tanacetum coccineum
GGAATAGGTAGAGGTTTATTGGCCAAGCGCTCAATGGAGTCAAATTATGGCATAGTTGGTGGGGGGGGGGGTTTGTTGTTGTAGCTGGAAGGTCTTCTAGTGTGTCAAAGAGAGTTTAAGGAGAGGTAGGAGGAGTGGAAAACAAAAGTTTGGTGGGATCTAAGTTTACGGATAGTGGTGAGGAGTGTTTGGATGGTTGGGTTGGAGCCGATTGAGGAGAGGTCAAGGGTGGTGGTGTTGACTTTGGAGTAAGTAGGATTTTGCTTGGTGAGATTCCCGGAGAGATTATAAAGGAAAGTGGTGGTGAAGTTTTTTGGGTTGATGGAGAAGCCGTTTGATAGTCGGTGGGTGGTGATAGAGTATGATAAGGAGGTGACACCGGTTGAGGGTTGGAGAAACAACAAGGACGAACACTAATCCTAGCGGTGCGCTTAAGGTTAAGTTTCTTTTCTTTAGGCATTTTCAATGTTTTTTGAATGATATGATAACTAGTGTTTGGATCAAGCCTTTTTATAGAGAAAGATTTTTTAAAGTTAATCCATTACTTGATATCTTAGTGAAAATTTAATCATTAGATTTGCCTAGAGTCAACTTCTAAAGCCTAGGAGCTGATAGATTAGATTTGGTGGGAATTTGTTGTGGTAGAAGTTTGAAATTCGTATTTAAATAAAATGTAGTACAGTGTTGCCGGTTCTATTAGAAAAAGAGAACCTGCTTTGAAAAAATAAAGGGAACCAGCGTCTGCAAAAAATATATATTTTAATTGTTGGAGGTGCGGTTATCTCGACCAAAGATATACTTGAGAAAACCCAAAGTCTCCTTATTTTGATGTAGCCACAATTGAACGTGTTTGAAATGAAATATTTACCATGTGTTTCTTTATAGACGTTCAAGAGACAAATGAGACGCAAATGAGAAAAACGTTTTTATTTTTGTATTAAACAATGCAGATTTGTGAGAATTGTAAGAATGCGTTCGGGTTTAATTTGATAAAAATGAAAGGTAAAAAAATGAGTACCTATAGTAGTTTATATAATGCGTATATATATAAAAAAAAATCCCTGAACGTTTTTTTGATTTAGTAAATAGATTCTAAGACTCAGAGAGAAAGAGGAAGGTTAGAAATCTTATATTTAGGCATTAGGTTCCATGAGCCCGAGACATAGTCTAAGTAGGTTAAAGGATTCACGTTTGAGAGGTTTGGTTAGGATAGCGGCTATGTTGTCTTCGGAGGAGACCTTTTCAATGGAGATATTTCCCTTTTGGACATTGTCACGAAGGAAATGGTGTTGGATTTCTATATGTTTGGTGCGAGAGTGTAGGACGGGATTTTTACTTAGGTAAATGGCACCTTTATTGTCACAAAGGACGAGTATGTCATCTAGGTTTATGTCATAGTCTACTAGAGCTTGTTTCATCTATAAAGCTTGTTGGCAAGCTTTTCTGGCGGAAACATATTCGGCTTCGGTGGTTGAGATGGCTAGGGCGGTTTGTTTCTTGGAGAACCACGATGTGAGGCAACATCCTATGAATGTGCACACACCGCTTGTGCTTTTTCAATCGACATAGTCTCCCGCATGATCGGAGTCAGCATAGACAGTGGTTTCTACTCCTGTTCCTTTGGGATACCATAATCCTAGGTGAGTAGTTCCTTTAATATATCTAAAAATTCTATTTACTGCTTCAAGGTGGGAAGTTTTTGGAGCTTCTTAAAAACGGGCACATAGATAAGCATTAAACATGATGTTCGGTCGACTAGCCGTTAGATAGAGGAGGCTACCAATCATCCCACGATATTTAGTGTCGTCAATGGATTCACCGTCTTCATCTCGAGTGAGTTTGGTTTTGGTTGACATAGGAGTTTTGATAGGTTTAGAGTCTTCGAGACCCAATTTTTTGAGCATTTCTTTAACATATTTAGATTGGTTGAAAAAGATCCCATCTTCTAGTTGTTTGATTTGTAGACCATGGAAGAAATTTAATTCACCCATCATGCTCATTTCAAACTCGTCGTGCATGATTTTTGAAAAATCATCACATAGGTCTTGACAAGTTGATCCGAAGATGATGTCGTCGACGTAGATTTGGACGATGATGATATGTGAATCCTTTTTATTGGTAAATAGAGTGTGATCTACCAATCCCATGGTGTATGTGTAGTCAAGAAGAAAGGCCTTGAGTCTATCGTACCAAGCTTTGGGTGCTTGTTTAAGACCGTAAAGAGCCTTTTTGAGTTTAAAGACATGGTTAGGTTTTTCAAAATCAATGAATCCGGGTGGTTGAGCGACATAGACTTCTTCATTTATAAACCCATTTAGAAAATCACTTTTGACATCCATTTGATAAAGCTTGAAGTCATGTGCACAAGCATATGCAAGAAGGATTCTTATAGGTTCTAATCTTGCTACGGGAGCATAGGTTTCATCCAAATCTATTCCTTCTTGTTGGTTGTATCCTTGAGCAACAAGTCTAGCATTATTTCTGGATACAACACCGTTTTCATATAGTTTATTTTTACAGACCAATTTTGTACCTATGATAGTTTGGTTTTTGGGAGGAGGGACAAGACTCCAAATGTTATTTTTTTAAATTAATTTAGTTCTTCTTTCATAGACAAGTCCAACTTTCGTCTTGTATGGCTTCCTTTATGTTTTTGGGTTCTACGGAGGATACAAAACAAAAGAAATTGCTTTAATTTTGAACTTGAGATCTTAATGTTCTTTCATTTAGATTACCAATGACGGTTTCTGAGGGATGATCGTTAGATTCTTTGATGATTATGATTTCTTTGTTTAATGGTTCATTTTCCTTGATTTATAAGTCTTTTTCTTGTTTTTCTATAACTTCACACTAAAGCACATCATCATCTTCTAAAGGCGGTGACTTAGGAGGAGGACTTTCGTTGAATTTTACATTAAGAGATTCTTCAATTATCGTGGTTTCCTTGTTTAGAATAATGTAAGCTTTTGATGACATCAAATAACGTCACTTTTATAGCATCATTTATCCCATGTAATTAACACATTTTGTATAATTATTGCAAATAATTATTACTTAATCGTTTGTATTTGAGAATTGCAGTAATTATGGAGTACTTGGTGAAAGTTAACTAAAAGGCACGCATTCTGGAGCTTAAACAAAGAAATATGAAGAAATCTGATTCTGACATCCAATACGCCGTATCCATCAAGGAAGATACGGCGTATCTGTGCCTGCACTTCACTAAAGACCACGAAGGAAACAAGATCAATACGCCGTATCCAGAGAATCCTATACGCCGTATTCAAGCTATGGAAATAAAATATTCTGGAAGATATCGAACGTGGTCCCTACTCCAAGAAACCCCCAATACGCCGTATCGAAGACTTTCGATACGTCGTATCGACCTTTTTCCAGACCTTATAAATAGAAAACTCAAAAACGAGTTTTAAGTGTGCTAAATCATATTTTCGATACCTAAACCATAAAAGTCGATTTTCAGAGGAGAAGAAGAGCAGAAGAGGTCTTGCAACGTAATCAATTCCATAGGAAACAACTTGTAATCTCCTATACTCTTGTAATCGTTCAGTTTTTGGTATCATTCGTTAACTCGGTTAGTTTACCTTGGCTAAATTATTACTCTTGTATTGATTATGACGTTTGAAGGCTAATACCTTCGGGTATTAGCCATTATTATGAAGATCTGAATGTTTGGTTTGTTTATCTCGATTGCTTAATTTATCGTTGATTGCTTGTTTATGTTTATCAGTTTATACTTGTTTACGTGCTTTTGTATGCGACCTATCATTCAACTGGATCTAGTGATACGGACCAAGTAATCTAGATGCCAGGATAGCTCTCCATATAGTGATTTATACATCTTGACCAATAGGATCACAAATAACGACCTATCTTTGCCCTTAGATTGTGAGCTTAGTTGGACCAACAGGTGACCTTGAGATCAATGAATACGTTCTTAATTAATTTTTAAAGACTTGGTTAGTGGACTACTAGTGCATGAATTGCCATTAAACAGTAAGTGGGTAAAGTCTCTATGAGCTAGGGTTTAACAAGACCACCATTGCTTTTATCCCTAAGATAGATTATAATCAACAAATAAGGATGCTTTAAGCGGATGCGTTTAATTGTGACAGAATTCTTCGTGTCTAGGTTTAAGGAAGAAGTACCGCCTTAATCTTAAGAATGATATGCCACCTCGAGATAAGTAATTATTGCACTAAATAAACAAACCAACGTTCTGATTGGATTAATAATGGTTAATACAGTTTTCTTATATTTGGCTAGACCGCTCTTTTATCTTCTGTTAATTTGCTTGCGTGTGTTTTAGTGTCTTAAGTTGATTTTAGTCACCACAAAACCCGTGCCAGTCTCTCAGGCTGAAAACCCCCTTATCCGTTAGATTTAGGATTAACATAGGTTTAGCATAGGTTTAACGTAGAATAGAATTAACTTAGTTTAGATAACCAAAATGTTAATAAATTGAAAGATTGTTTCTCGCTCTTAGTGATCGACACCCTACTTACCACGAAACTACCACCGATCGGGTACACTGCCCGTTAAAGTGTTGTTTTTGGTTAAGTCGGCAAAATATAAATTTAAAACTTAAAATCATAAAATTAACACCACACAACGACACATCAAGTTTTTGGCGTCGTTACTGGGGAGTGAAAATTAATCTTGATTTTTATTTGATATTTTGGTTTTTAGCAT
This sequence comes from Tanacetum coccineum, assembly GCA_026074375.1. NCBI lineage: Eukaryota > Viridiplantae > Streptophyta > Magnoliopsida > Asterales > Asteraceae > Tanacetum > Tanacetum coccineum. The sequence goes on from BQNB010117741.1 coordinate 7,560, forward strand.
TAGATTAGTCTAACCCTTAGGATTAGTATAAGTTAGATTAGTGTATAATTTTGTAAATTATGTATATTTGTCTTTAATTGTTTGCTTGTATTGTTTGTATGTTTTAATTGTTTGTTTATTTAATTGTTTTTCATAATTCACTGTTCTGGTCGATAAACCGATACGGCGTATCCACTTCCATTGAATACGGTGTATCTAACTTTCGGTCTAATACATCGTATCTGTTCTAATTCAGCTATACGACGTATTTGATTATTTGTATACGGCGTATTGACTAAAATTTTAGATATCTTTGCAAGTCTATTTCTCTAGAATAGCTTTACTTTGAATTATGTCTTATTTTTCAGACTGAGCCTCCGGACTTAGTCCATATCATTGTACTTACTCGAAAAGGAGATTAACGATGGAAGAAATGTTATACAAATTTATTGACGAAGGAAAACGTGAGCAAGAGGAGATGAGAGCATTCATCCACGAATTCAGAACAACAAACGAGCTCTTATTTAAAGAAAGGAACAATTCATTAAGCGAGCTCAGGTTTGAGGTACGAGGATTGTTGAGAGTGATCAATAATACTCCAATATCAAATCACGAAGTTAAATGAGTAACTACTAGAGGTGGAAAAACAACGACTAAAAATGTTCAATAGATCGAATTCCTTATGCTTGTTTAAAGTTTAGTTATATTAGATAAATCTAACACAACTATAGTAAAAACTTTGTTTGAATATATTAAAGATTATGCAGAATCTAATCTTTAATATTAAGAAGAATTATCGATGAAACAGTAATTCAATGAACATACAATTCAACAAATAAGCTCCAATATTATTAATGATAATAATACGAATACTCTCAAAGTATTAGGGTTACAAAGACCTTGAAGCTAAGAATTATACGACTAATATTGATTTTTTTGGTTTTGGTTCTAGTACCTCAAACTCTATGCCCTAGGACATCCTTTTATACACAAAGAGTCCTAGTCAGCTTACAATACTTCCCTAAGTATCTAGAATCTTTTCTATAAACAACTAATACATATCATATAAGCAGTACTAACTAGCAGCATTAACTTTAGCTGAGCAGTCTTAACTTTGTACTAGCAGTAGTAACTACTTAGCATATTTTCTTTGACATTAACTTAAAGCAGTCTTTGTACTAGCAGTAGTAACTTTCACTAGCAGCATTAACTTTTGTACCAGCAGTAGTAACTACTTAGTATATTTTCTTTGAAGTTCATGAGCAGCACTAACTTCATCAGAGCAGTATTAACATAAACTTGAGCAGCAATAATTCTAACAACATCAAGAAGACTTTTAATCCCAACAATCCTCCCCTAAACTTGATATTATTCTTCAAAATCATCAAGTTTCTTCATTTAAAGCTTTATCAACACCAGGAGGATGCTTCCAAACACTTCTTTACTTCTTAAGTTGTTTTATGATGAGTTTAAGAAGCTGATAAGCCATTTCACTTTCATAATCAATATTAAGCTTCTTTTCCAACATCATTGAAAGTGCAAGTAGTGCAAGGGGATATTTCTTCTCTACCAACATATAAATCTGCATATGTTGCATCTTTAAGGAATGTACTCTACAAGAGTCATACAATTTCCAGTTCAACACTTTGTATCCTTGTTGATTCCTATATATTGCATCTTCTACATGTGGTTTAAACATTGTTTTCACATCACCCCATAACAACAAATCTAAGTCTTCCACTGGCTTTGTTGACTCATATTTAGCTTTTACCAACTTGTACAAATCTTTCAAATCTTCCCTGTCAAAACTTTTAAGCATTTGACTAAAGAACATGTACATTTGAGACTTTCCATCAGCTCTCATTATTTGATAATAGCTTTTTTCTTCCTTCTTTATAAATCTTCCAGTCAACAATACTTGGAGACTTAGCAGCCAAAGGTATAGCATCAATTGCTACTTCTTCATCTGGAATGATTTTCATTATCTATTTAAGCTCTGCTGTTTCTTTGTCATCTTCCACTTTTTGCTTCTTTGTATTCTCTTGTATCAGCTCTGTTCCTGCTCTCTTTTATTTGCCTTCCACCATCTCTGTTCTAAAGTCTTCAAATGTATTTACCCTTTTGAAAGCTCTGTCAAACATCTCTTAGATAGAATCAAAATCTTTCAACTTCAAATCATTGAGCTTATATCCTTCCATGTTCTTTAGGTAAGTACACATTATCTTTTTTTTGTTGAGATTTTGTTGGTGGTTTGTTTCTTTTCTCTTATGCTCTTTTAGCTGCAAAATGCTTTCTTATTTTCTTTAAGAGTTATTGAAATAATGTAGCCTTTTCTGCATCAGGCAACTCTTCTTGTTCTTGTGCTTGCAATCTTTCAGCTAATTGATGATTAGCATCAATCTTTGCTTGAATATCATCTCATTCTTCAATCAAAGCAATGTTGGCTCCTTTTTCTTTTTCAGCTTTCTCTCTTGCAAGTCTTTCTTCTTCATCAAATTCAGCTTGTAACTTTAAAGCAATTTCTTCATCAAAACTGATTTGATCTTTCTTCTTTATAGGCTTCACAGGTTCTTCTATCATTATTCATTTACCCTTTTCCTGTGATTGTTGTGAAGAAATTGTTGTTGTTGTTGTAGATTTACCTGGCTCTTGAAAAATAATCCCTTTCACCTTGGGTTTTGAAGTTTTTAATGCTTCAAGTGCTTGAGCCAAAGTAATTTCTTTAGCAGTTATTGTAACAGTTGTTGCAGCAGTACTAACTTGAGCAGCATCAACTACTTCTTCAACAACATTTTCATTTAGCCCTGCAACAAACACCTCCTCACCATTTAAAGCATCCACATCAAACATCTCTTTGTCAACATCATCTTGAAGACTAACTAGTGTAATTTCTTCATCTGCACCAATAACATTAATCCTCCCATGTTTGGATGCATCCTCACCTAAAATTTCTTTATCTCTAGAGAATTCTACCCTAGCTGTCAAACCAACTTTGTATAATCTCTTCAGCTTATGAGTTCTTGACCTACTTTTCTTTTCAAGCTTTTTGACCCTCCTTTTCAAACTAGCAATCTCATTCTGTTGAGTGGTTTTTGTCTTCTCCAAATCAAGAACCCTGTTTTGTAAAGAGGTACATAGTTCCATCAATTCATTAAGTTTAAGTCTATCCTCATCACTTCGAAGTGTTACCTCTTGCGAGCAGTGAATCATTAGAATGTTTAGATACATTCTCAAACCTAGTTTGAGCAATGGTATCCCCTATGGTTTTTTGGTACCTGGGACCACCACCTGAAGTAGTTCCTAGGAAACTAGATTCATTAGGTGTTGCCTTAGATTGGGCCTTATTGATGTTACCACTGTCCTGCTCTGCTTCTAAGCCAGAAGCAGTACTGGCAGCCCTCACCAAACTGTCACCCAACTCTTTATGCCAAAAAGAATCTTCTCGGCATGTCTCTTTTTTAAAACATGTCATTTTTAATTTTCTTAATGGCTTATGTACACATCAGTGCATAACCTGGACTTCAAAGAAAGGAACGTTTATCTTTAACGATAACGTATCCTAACAACGAGAAAAGCAATTTTCTTGGTTTGAGCCTATTATACACAACATTCAAAGTTTTGAGCTCAAGTACATGACTTGTAATCGCTCTCAGGTTACAACTCGGACTTTAATGACAAAAGAGAGTGTACGCTTCAGTGCGCTTATCCTAAGCGTTAGAGTACAAGTCTTTTAAAAAGTAGTTTTTCAAAAGTTGAACATATTTTTCAAGATCAACTATTTCATGACAACATTTCATAAAAAATGATTTAACAATTGATATCTTTCAAATTTGTGTGTTCAACACTCCCTTCCTCACAAAACTTTTGATAGACGATTATTTTTACAAGTGAATCAAATTTTGAGGGGGGATATTTTAAAAACCAAAGTTATAATGTTTTTGGATATATCATTTCACGATAATCTTTTATGTATTCAAAACATTTAACTATCCTTCATGTGGTGTCTTAGCACAATTTTTGCAAAAGATTTCATCAAGACAAATTTCAAACGAGGTATCTTTCAAAATTGTGTGCTAGACATTCATAAAGCTATCCTAGTAACCTAAGTGTTACTTCAATGACAAACAGTTTTTGAAGAGTGTGGATATATCGAAAAACGCGCCAGCGATCGAAGCTACATCTGGTATAGAGAAATCGAAAATCGCGCCAGTGGCCTAGTGACCATTTCATTTTAGATAGACACACACTCGGATATAACTTGCTTTCTAAAAAATGTGGAATAAGATAATTCAGTGTCTGAGCACAAATTTTCAAGTATTCTTCAAGCTTATTCACAATCTTGCATGAATTTGTGTGCTCAACCACTATCTCAACTCAATTTTATAACTCTTTTACAAATTGGTATCATTTTTAGTGGTGTCAAACATATGTAAAATTGAGGAGGATCTTCAATAAATAATTTCAATAATTCATGCACAATTTTGGTATCATTTTCTCTCAAGGGACTTTTCATGACAAATTGTAGGCACTTGGTATTTCAAAAACAAAGTGTCTTAGTATTTAAAATAAGGGGAGAAATGGATATAAATATGATCAAGAAAACAATAATACAGTGATCTAAAAAGAATCAAAGTGCTTTTTCACTTCTACACACATGTGCGAAAAAATTTTTATAATATCTAATTGCACATGTGAAGGGGGGTATTTCAAAATGAAGATACTCTCAAAGTGTCAAACATTTCTGTAATTCTATAAAAAAACACTTTGATTGATTTTCAATGGTTTTATGGTTTGATAAAAATACCCAACAACTAATTAATTCATCGATGATTTTGGAAGTTCATAGATGGTTAAGGTTTGTATGGTCTTATGATCCATCCAGAACGGAGGAAATCTACCCAAGGACAATCTATAGTTAGTAAAAGAAGTCCTTAGGTTGATTTGGTTATGAATGAGTAACGGGAAATAATGTTAACGAAAGACATGAGTTATCACCGGAACAATCACAACATGGTGATATTAATATGAGGGTTGAAGATGAAACAGAAATGTAAGGATAATGGTTGTAATTGAAAGAAGCCCTTCACTAAATTCTTTTGCAGGAACACGGGTCAATACATATGTTATCGGTCTTCATAAAGATGAATTCTGATATTGAAAAAGATATCATATACCCAGTGATGCACTGCACAAACCTTCCCAGCCATTCAATTTTTTCTCAAAAGAATCTTATCTCATTTGTCATGGAGATTAACACGACTTCTATTGACTTCTCACTTCGAGAACGTTGATATAGAATAGGTAGCAATCTACTCCTGCCTTTGAGTACTAAAACCAAAATACACTAATCGAGTGTAGTGCCTACGCATTATCCTTGTGATCTTACCATAACATTCAAAGTGACGCTCTTTAGCATTTCACAATGATGAATGGAAATCCTTCCAGAGTCAACACTAAACAGCTCTGTGGTAGGTGACTTACAAGATTCCATATGAATCAAACATGTACAGACTGGAAATCCAATGTGATCCATGTATTAAGATTTAATGGGAAACACCTAAACTTGTTGATTGCTTAGTTTACAAGTTATCATCAATAATTCACTTATATTCGTCCAATATCCTAACATGCAAGGGAATCCGGTTATAGGAATGGCTATGGAATATCAAAAAGCTTTGTTAGCGTCTCTCGACGTATTAGCTCTAGATAAACTACAATTTCAAGCTGGAAACCTGTCAAGGAGATTCATTTCACGAATCGAATCCTGATGACGCATGTACAATATTAATATTATAAAACGGTCCTCACAGAACCAGAGGTTAAAATTACCGAACTTTGACGAATGAACAAGGCATCCATCCATATCTGCTGTTTATCACTAACATTTTATATGCAGGTTAAAACGAAGGAGTAACTACCTCATCCAGCATTTTCATACTCATCACCACATGCTCATTCATCGAACGACAAATATAAACATGTGATGAAAGCTCAAGTACATGTTGTAAAAGTATTCAGCAACACTGTTACTCAACATTCTCCTAAAGGACACCAAGATTATCAAAGACAAAGAATTTAAGGAAGATTTGTTAAGCTTTCAGACAGTATGAGCATGTCGGTATAAAGCACAAGATGATTCAAGGATATTCAAGACGAATTTATCCGGTTCCTCAAATAACAATTATATACCAGCAACCTCTATCAAGTTTATCCACAGCAAGGAAAGAATTTAGGAACTTTATATTTAATGTAATAGGCTAGTCGGGATCACGGGCTTGAGGTTTAATCTAACCTTGTATACGTTTAGGGCCAAAAGCCCAACCAAAGCCAAGCCCAGCCTATTCCCACTAAAAGTAGGCGTCCAGCTTAGGACATAAGGCTTAGATACCCTTTTTCATTTCATGATAAGCGGTTGGTTGTTTTCATTTTCTATTTTCCCACACTTATGAAATAAACTTCCATTCCCTTTCCCTCTCTAACTTCTCTCAATATTTCTTCTATCTTCTTTCTATATTTTCTATCAAGTGTATGTGATTTGTGATATGATATTTGATGACATCAAATAACATCTATTTTATAGCATCATTTATCCTATGTATTTAACACATTTTGTATAATTATTGCAAATAATTGTTACTTAATCGTTTATAAATTTGAGAATTTGTTGTAATTTATGGGAGTACTTGGTGAAAAGTTAACAAAAACGGCACGCCATTTTGGAGCTTAATAAAAGAATTACATTTGAAGATTATTGTTCTGACGACCAATACGTCGTATCCATCAAGAAGATACGGCGTATCTGTGCCTGCACTTCACAAATACCACGGATGGGATACACGATTCCAATTCGGCGTATTCAAGCTATGGAAATAAATATTCTGGAAGATATCAAACATGGTCCCTACTCCAAGAAATCTCCAATACCCGTATCCAGGACTCTGGTACACCGTTTCGACATATTCTAGACCCCTAAATAGAAACTCAATAACGAGTTTTAAGTGTGTTAAATCATATTCTCGATACCTAAACCACATAGATGATTTTTTAGAGGAGAAAAAAGGAGAAGATCGAGATCGACGCAAGCAATTAATTCCATAGGAGACAACATGTAATTTCTTGTACTCTTGTAATCGTTCAGTTTTTGGTATCATTCGTTAACTCGGTTAGTTTACCTTGGCTAAATCATTACTTTTGTATTAATTATGACGTTTGAAGGCTAATACCTTCAGGTATTAGCCATTATTATGAAGATCTTAATGTTTGGTTTGTTTATCTTGATTTCTTAATTTATCGTTGATTGCTTGTTTATGTTTATCAATTTATACTTGTTTACGTGCTTTTGTATGCGACCTATCATTCAACTGGATCTAGTGATACGGACCAAGTAATCTAGATGTCGGGATAGCTCTCCATATAGTAATTTATACATCTAGACCAAGAGGTACAAATAAACGGCCTATTTTCCCTTTGATTGTGAGCTTAGTTGGACCATAAGGTGACCTTGGTATCAACGAGTACATTCTTGATTAATTGGTAAAGACTTGGTTAGTGGACTACTAGTGTATGAATTGCCATTAAGCAGTAAGTGGGTAAAGTCTCTATGAGCTAGGGTTTAACAAGATCACCATTGCTTTAATCCCTAAGATAGATTATAATCAGCAAATAAGGATGCTTTATGCGGATGCGTTTAATTATGACAGAATTCTACGTGTCTAGGTCTTAGGAAGAAGTAACGCCTAAGTCTTAAGAATGATATGCCGCTTCGAGATAAGTAATCATTGCACTAAATTAATTTTCTTATATTTGGCTAGACCGCTCTTTTATCTTTGGTTAATTTGCTTGCGTGTGTTTTAGTGTCTTGAATTGGTTTTAGTCACCACTAAACCCGTGCTAGTCTCTCAGACTGAAACCCCCTTTTTCCATTAGATCTAGGATTAACATAGGTTTAGCATAGGTTTAGGATAGATTAGACTAACTTAGATTAGAAAAACCAAAGTATTAATAAATTAAAAGTGCTTCTTGCTCTTAGTGATCGTCACCCTACTTACCACGAAACTCCCATCGATCGGGTACACTACCCATGAAATGTGTTGTTTTAGGTAAAGTCGGCAAAATATAAATTTAAAAACTTGAAAGCATAAATTACACCTACACGACAACACCGTCAAGTTTTTGGCGCCGTTGCCGGGGAGTGAAGAATAAGTTTGATTTTTATTTGATATTTTCATTTTTAGCATTAGATTAGATCTAACCCGTATGATTAGTGTAATTTAGATTAGTGTATAATTCTGCATTTATCTTTAATTGTTTGCTTGTATTGTTTTTATCTGTTGTTGTATAATTCGACGTATTCAGTTTATGAATACGACATATTTGTTATTTGACGGATTTTCTTTCTGTAAGTTTATACATGATGGACGACCCCAAACATAACTATGGAAGAGGTTTAATTAGGATGAGAAGAAAAATAACTGGAAACTACTAGTATGTAAGATCTAACGTAATGAAGTCGATCGCTTCATACAGTTTATTGATACGATTCCCAGCTATAGTCTTTGATGACGCGTTTACATCTGAAGTAAGGCCCTCTTATGAACCCACGGTAAGTCCTCTTAACGATAATAAAATTAACTTTAGTATATTGTTTGACGAATCCGACGATGAAGATTACACGCTGATTTATAACAAAAATTCATATTCCTATAAAATAATTTATGTCAATGATTTAAAAACGGACTTGGAAAATGATAATGATAAAGTCAATATGCCTGCGTTTCCATCACCCGAGCCTTCGGTTAGTTATTTTGATGATTTAGACTTCTTTAAAGATTTTGAGAAAGAATTTCCAGCCATTGTTTACAATGATGCTCTAACGTCTAAATTTGATTTTTTAACTGAACCTACTGTATGTCCTCAACATATCGATGAATTTGATTTAGAAAATGAAACATCATTGTCCGAATGTGAGAAAGAGGAACAAAATGTTTTATACTTTAATGATCTTTTTCCTTTCAACGTAATTTATCCCGATGATCTAAAATCAGATACGGACAATGATAATGATGAGATCGATATTGAACAATCTTCGGGGGATTTATCTATATAACCATTACCTAATGTAATAAAAATCGATGCTCAATGGTCAAATAAGCTTTTGGAAACAAGTCATGGTAAACCTAATAAATTTTTCAAAACTAAAATTTTTATCAAGGAATTGAATGCTAATATCATGAATTGTAAATATCTTATCAAAGGGATGCAATTCATTTTCCTAATAATGAATTTGTATGTGCCGTTTGGCATCCCGTTCGACCCCAAGTTGTTTTGTAAGGATGGGATTAAATTGGGGTAAGTCTAACTTAAAGACTTTTCTGTAAACAAAAGTGCTTGCCGGGAGACAACCCGGAATGAATTTATTTTTTCTGCTATTGAGTCTGTCTTCTCAGATTGTCTATACGGCGTATCCAAACCCCATGGATACGGCGTATTGATCTTCTGGACGTTATCCGGTCTTTATTTTCAGCACAGTTTATACGACGTATTCATTAAATGAATACAACGTATACATGTATCAATACGGCGTATCCTGGGGTATGGATACGGCGTATCGACATCCTGTACAATATTTAGTTTTAGTTTACTGTATTTTAACGAATACACCAGAGATGGAGTTGCACTTGTTTTCTTATGCTTAATACAGGAACCTTCTGAACGAAACGACAACGTTGGTGGAGTATTTATAAATCTAGAAATATCGAAGTGTTAGAGTCATGAAATACCAAGAAGGCTGTTCAACACACTTTTTGCTCATGAACTCAACTTGGAGAATCATTTCTGAGCAAAATATCAGGGGAGTTTCCTCGTTCTAATTCTTTTTTCCCATATTATTTAAATGTTTTATATATACAATGAGGACGTTGTATAATTTAAGTGGGGGGATGAAGAATTAGAACGTACTTGTCCTTATTTTTACAAATATGCTTAAAAATGCCTAAAAATGGATCAAATTAAAAAAATTAGCATACCTTTTTGTGAAAAATCACTAGTTACATTACCTTGCGCACTATAACCCTTATTGCCAATTTGCGAGAATTAAGTCTATCCGTTTCCAATTGGTTACTTAAAATTCCATAAAAATATGTGTGTGCCAGTGATGTAGTGGACTTTAGAACTTGGCATGGTATATCACTCGAGACCACAATGATGAGTACTATAGATTTAGATGGAGTAACATGCTTGACTGGTAAATTTCTAGGATTAAACCAAAAAGCCTATATGTCATAATATTAACTAACTATACTGGTTAGTTAACCCCCATGTAACCCTTTGCTTACTCTCAACTTTAGAGTAAAGATACCCCTAGAACAACCTGCTGAGCCATTCCTTTCTTTTTCCTACGCCAATTAAAAATTGTTTCGTTACACCTTTACACCTTAGCCTACCGTGTAGATTAAAGCCTATTTGATCAAATGTTGCAAGTCGCTTTCGTGTAAAGTTTTGTAGTTCCTGCGTCAAAGTAAAATTTTCTCTATCTATGTAATGGTCGGGAAAATTGCACAATGCAATGGGAATGTTTGTAGCTTGTGTGTTTTTGCTACTTTCACAATTATGTATTATGTCCAAAAGAAGAAAAGTTCAAGAGAAAATTAGCGGGACAAATGATGATTATGAAGACGGTGAAATTACGCTGAGAGGTATGATGTATTGTTGAAAAAAAAGAGAAAAAAAAGAGAAAAAAAAGAGAAAATGATAAAAAAAATGTAGATATATATATGAATGAAGAAAAAAAATAGTCAGTTCATAGAGCTTACACCGATGAAATTATTTGAAAGGATTAGTTATTCGTTGATACGCACAAAAATCAACGATGTAAAGTATTGTAAAAAGTGGCCGATATCACCACTTATTTTGTAAAATTATGTAAAGTTCTGGATGTAAGGGAAGTTGACCGTTATAGGAATACCAACTTAGGTTGTCATTGTCATCTATGATCGAGACGTTTTTATAAGTTCGAGTCTTTGTCAT
>BQNB010117742.1:0-21122 GCA_026074375.1 Tanacetum coccineum
GGCTAAAGACAAATCCCTAGCAATTTATATGATACAACCGTTGTAGAGAATGACAAGGCAAAAGTTGACCCAAAGCTTTGCCCGTGGCAACGAAATTACGTTCCCACCTGTAACAACCGTGACTTGAGCAGGTTAGTCAAACATTTAGTGTTGACTTATATGTCTGTTGCAAGGTACGGTTTATGAGATTTTATGTGTTATGTGTGCTATTATGTGTTTATGAGGTGTTGGTAATCCATCGTTAGAATGTGAGCATTCGAAAAGATTGGATTAATGGTGAAAAATGGTGATTTCCTTTCGTTCACTTTTAAGTGACAAGGAAAATAATTATTGGAAATGGAATGTTTTGTCTTTAATGTGTAAGTATTTATACGTATATGTATTTTGTGTTAGTTATTTAAGATAGGCTTAGCGTTTAAGTGTTAGATTTAAGAAAATATAAAATTTCTAATTTTAGAAAGTTAGGTTGGAAATGAATAATTATTTTTAGAAAGTTAGTAAACTGCGTTAATGCAAAAAGGAAGAGTTAAATTAATTAAAGTTTTTATAAAAACTTAAGGTTTTAATTGTAAATAATTTTTTTTATTAGATGAATAGTGTTCCGAAAATTAGAAGAAAAAAAAAGGAAAAAGAAAAAAAAAGAAAAATAATTAGAATCCTAATCCTAATCTAAAACCTAGTTATACTTAAACTAAAATTCTCCCTAGGTGCCTATAAATACTAAACTTAAAATCCCCATTCACCCATAAAATTTCGACCGGCCATAAGGAGAAAAGAAAAGAGAAGACGAAAATTTTAGGGCCTCGCTTTAAGGTACGATTCGACTTTTTAGTTCTAGTTCGTTTAATTTTTCTAGTAACTTGATTATGATGGATTTAGGTTTAAATTTAATTTTATAAATTAGGGCATTTAAATTCCAGAAAGTTTATGATATTATGATGTTAGTTTTAATCATAAATTATTAGATTAGCGATATGAACATGCGTTAGGGCTTGGATCACTCGAATTAGATGCGTAATTCACTGCAGAAAGTTAGGCAGTTTTGTAACGAGCATAACTCGGTCATAAAAGATCAAATAAATATTTTACAACATACTGGAGATAACCTCAAAGAGTCTACTTTCTAGAAAATCCGGCCTCATAAGTTTTTATGGTCGGGAAGTGGGTCAAATGGTCATTACAAAATCAGTGTGTAAAACAGTGACGAATTTTAGTTTTGGTTTTGATTTTTCTAAAAATACTTAGACACTGAGTTAGAGGCTCTAAGTCACGTGAAAGTTAGTTCATATATTGTGTGTGACCTCTGAATTTTGGCTAAGGTCAGAGAGGGGTTTAAGTTGGGTAATTAATGCCATACTTTTTAAAGGTCAGATTCTGGACGAATTTTAAACACTTTGGATTAATGAATTTTTTTGGGATATTTATAGAAGGGTAGTGACTTTTGGGAAAACTAAGCTATGCGAGGTTTCACAGGACATATATGTAGCATGATGAATCTTGGTTTGAATTATGGGAGTGTTTAAGTAGTGCGTTTAGGGCCGCAAAGTGAGAGTAAATTCTGCGCGTAAAACCAAGAGAAGTTGTTTAAGTGTAACGTTTATGTGCAAATAGTAAATGTAAGATTTAATAAGGTTATAAAACAAGTGTAGGGCTATGATAGATCACATAGGCATCCATCTATAGTTGAGGTTTACATCATTTCTTGGGTTGAATGCCTATTTTGATGGGTTATTTATTTTGTACTTATATTGTTTAGATTGTTCGTGTTATTTGTGAAGGAGTTTGTGGATTGAAGCTAGCAATCAGGTGAGTTTCATAGTCCCATTTTTAAATGTCTTTACATTTTGGGATGAAAATGGTTATCCTATCCCTTCTATTGTTAACATTTTTCTTTATGATTTATATTGGTTATTATTCTTTTTGCTTGTGATCTAAAGATTTTTTGAATGCGGATTATGTGGTTAATAGTGTATGACTAATATGAGTACTGTTTATATGACTTATTGGTTGCATATTGAACTGTAATATTGGTGTTTATCGTCTACTCTGTAGGCATGACTTGTGATTTATCCCGAGTGGTAATGTGGGTGTTATCGTCTCTTATCGTAGGCAAGATCCTTGGACTGATAATCCTTGTGATATTGTGTTATCGGTACCAAGAGTCTGGAATTGGGTATTGGATCCTTTCCATGACTATTAGTGGATCGGGGGTAACGTTCCTACCCAGTTGTTGTAATGGATCGGGGGTAACGTTCCTACCCAGTATGTGGATTGCATGTTAGCATAAGTTCATATTTTGCATAATTGTCCTTTATTGTTTTGATAATCACAGTAATTCGGTTTTAAAAGTTTTATTGTTGTCCTAAACCTATGTCTCTCACCAACCATTGTGTTGACGTTTTAAGCATCATTTTCAGGTGAGCTTAATGGTGCTAATGATATGAATGAAGTGGCTTGAAGAGTTATCATTGGTTGCTCGGAGTTAATCTATTGCTTTCTGTTTTTTAAATTGTTTGGTTTATGGTTTTTTGCAATGTCATTATTGACCGAGACCCTCTTTCTCATTAATAAAGACACCATTAGGTTTTGGGTATTGTTATGACACTTTGTGTCTTTGCTTTACTTTAGTTTTCATTTTAGTATTCTCTATATAGACACCATGTGTTGTGATGATATCCATTCTTGTTTACGCCTCGCGTTTTCGCCTTGGCGGGGTGTGACAGATTGGTATCAGAGCCTATGGTTATAGAGAACTAGGTGGTTGAGCCTAGACTATAGCTTAAGGGTCCCTCGTATAGTTGCATTTTAAGGCATAAGTGTTTGTGTACGTATACATCGTATGTTCCCGCTACCTAAAAGCTTTGAAATTCTTTCTATTTTGAATTAATACTATATAATATAATATATATATACTTTTTCATTATGGGGATCTAATAGTATATACCCCTTTGTTATTGTTTTAATCGTGCCTTCCCCTATCCTTAAGGGATATTGTTGGGAGATTGTTTACCTCATTGGACCCGCGGAGTTGGGTGACTTTTGGGAGAGAAAAGTTAAACCCAAGCGAGGCCCATTATAAGTTTTTTCTACATCGATGCATTGCTATAATCGAGGATTGCTTTTATATTTTAGGTCACGATGTGACTTCTGTTTTGTTTGGTCAATTGGGATTTTATGGTTCGTTAGATGGATTATCATGTTTGAGTTATATTTGGATTATTATTATGTGCTATGTGGTAGATGTGTGTTATCATTGAGATGTGTGGTCTTGGAAGTAAGTACACATGTGCAAAAGGTGCAATTATAATTATGGTCGCGAACATAATTATAAAGGCAACACACACGTGGACTTATGACTTTGATTGCATTGATCATTGTTGCTTGTATGTATTATATAAGGATGTAAGTCTGGATAGCTATGTGGATAGTAGTGTAGATGTGATGTGAGATCCTGTTGAGGATGGTTGTATGGTTAGAGAATTCTTCTCTTAACCGTTTGAGCGATTATATAGGATCGAGTTGAGTAGATGGTAAGGTTTCCTTTCATCTATCATTTGCAGATACATCAGATACCTGTTGGTGTGGTCATCACGATTCTTAAGTTGGTTCGTTAGCTCATTGATTCGTTGAGATATCCAACGCTCGTGTTGGTACTCTAGGGTATTATCATAGAACTGGTGTTCTACGTTCTTCGTTCGACGTTTTGATTGTTTTCCTTTTGTCTAAGGGTGACGATACTTTTTGGTTTGGTTCTAAGACCATTGGTATGGATGAGTTCTTATGGTTTGTTTGGTTTGCAAGAGTTCTTGTCGTGTTCGTTTTCAAGTAAATCAACATTTTGGTATTGGAATCCTTAAGGTATTTTGGGAGTCTATTTTGTTATCATGATGTCTTTTGTTTTTTTTTTTTTTTTATTTAAATATTTTTTTTTCCCCCCCCCCCCCCCCCCCCCCCCCCCCCCCCAATACCCCCCCCCCCCCCCCAATGCGAGTCATAAATTCCTTTTCAAAGTAATTTTGTTGTAGTCAATATCATATCGTTTAGGTGTAAAAAAAAAACTTCTTTTAAAAATAAATTATATAAATAAAATGCAACACATTTGTTTTAACCATCTTTTGATTTCTTTTATAAAATCATAATTAAAATAAGTTCATGAAAATTTTATTTAAATTTATTCTTACACTAAAAAAAATTATTATTTGCATTATTAACCAAGGTGATTCTATTGTTTTAAAAAAAATGATTGATATAAGTTTATGAGGGAAAGTTTCCTTGGGTAAAAATCAGTTTTGGTACAAAGGTTCTTAACCTTTTAATTAATGGGTCGTGGTACGTGGTATTATTCATTGGGTGTTTCTAGCATCGTTGATGCGTTTGTTAGGTCTGAGGTTCGTTCGTTATGTCGATGTTTATATTCGGTTGTTTCTTCTTTTGGGATTGTGTGATTTTTGGGTCCATACCAATTGGTGCATGTGAAGTTTGGTATTTGCTCATGGCGCGATTCTAGAGTTGATGGTAGGTCATATCTTCTGAGTGGTGCGACTAATAGTAGCGAAGCGAATGGAATTATTTGAAATCCCAAGTTGGAATTGGAGAGTTTTTGTTTTACTTTTGATTTAGTACCTCTTAGTTGTGGGAAGCGTCTGTATTGCTTGGTAGGAAGAAAGGTGAGTAGTTTGAAATGTGCATAGATTATCTCGAGTAGAGTGAAGATAGAAAATTCGATGTGATGTACCAATGGAGAGTGCACGGGGATGACGTAGCTAAGGCTGTTTTTAGGTTGCGTAATGGACACGTTGAAGTTTACGGCTATGCCTTTTGGGTTAACCAATGCACCATCGGTTTTCATAGAGCTAATAAGCTGGGTGTGCATGGCCGTATATAGACAAGCTAGTTAACGTATATATTCGGACGATATTTTAAACCGACCCGAAGTCTAAGGAGGAGTACGAGTCGCACGTGAGGATGATCGTGGAGTCACTGAAGGACGAGAAGATGTACGTGAAGTTTTCCAACAACGTGAAAGCGGAGCATAGAGGAAGCTATCTAGATGTTGAAGGAATCAAGTGGGTAATGAGCCGATCTTGGCATTGCCGAAAGGAGCAGAAGAGTTCGTAGTATATTATGACGCGCGAAACAAGGACTTGGAAGCATGCTTGGAAAAAGGGGAGAAGGTGATTGCTTGTACGTCGCGACAACTGAAGGTTCTTATGAAGGATTATATGACTAATGTGGTAGGTTTTGCCTTATAATGCTAGAGGCATTAAGTGAACGAGACGTGGAGAGTGATCTACATGGATCATGAACGTTTTAAACACACTTTCAATCGGAAGGATTGAACATGAGGCAGAGTCGATGGATGAAGTTATTTAGTGAGTATGGTTTCAAGGCCAAGTACCATCTGGGAAAGGAAAATGTGGTTGTTGAATCGTGGAGTAGGAAAAAGAGTGAAGCCAAGAATGAGTTCTGGATTGACGTATGACGATCCAAGCTAAGATCGAGAAAGGATGTTGGTGGTATAAGATAAGAGGTCCAAAGCAAAGAACGCGTCAACATAATATGTTGCGTGGCTTGGACCAACGAGTGTGAAAAGATGGAGAGTGGTTTATATTGGTTAGACAAGGTTTGGACCTCCATTCGGAGATATGTAAGGACCTTGGCTATTGAAGAGGCGTATACGACAAAGTATTCTATCCATCCTGGAGCGGATACGATGTTGTGTGGTTTTAAGGTTAACTAATTGATGGTTGAGTATCAAGGGTCTTCAGGATTGTTGCTACAACCTGAGTTACCCGAGTAGAAGTGGAAAGGATAACTAAGGATATAGTTGTCAAGTTACCAAGTGTGAGTATTGGATACGATGCGAATTGGGTATAGTCAATGGACTGACTAAGTCACCCCATTCCTAGCTATGCTTAGGACAAGTATGGTAAGTTGATACCAAGGAAAGTAGGTCCATTTGATATTTTTGAAAGGATTATCGGTTAAGATTACCTAAAAGAGTTGAGGAGTGTGCATGACACGTTTCGTGTGTCAAAATTTGAAATATTTGGTAAATGCGAGTTGCATGTACCTTTAGAGGTAATTAAAGTAGGCAAAACTTTGGTTTTGCTAAAGAATTAGTAGAAATTAATGTTCATTGAGTTAAGATTTGATTGGACTTGAAGGGAGGTCTTTAGGACTTCAGGTAAACTGAGTATCCATTCTTGTTCATTGAGCAAGGAATCATTGGAAGTTTTAGTTGAAGTTGGGTACTGATTGGAGGGATTCACACCGTAAATATATATAATATATAATAAAATATAAAATATATAAATAAGTGTAAAAATCAACAAGAGCAATAAAACCGAGAAGTAGTATAGAGCTTTCCCGGGTCGTTTATCCCCAACGAGGCTGGACTGGTAAATCGATACGATCGAAGATTTGAGTTTGAAGGAAGGAATAGAGTTTTAATTGAAGTTGGGTACGTATGGTTTCTTATTGACCTTAATATGCCCTTAGATGTGTTTGTGATTTTGGTTAAAGTTATTTTATGAATAAACTCGAATTCGAGCCGATTCTTTAAAAACGTTAGATTTGGAACAACTTATAACGAGTTTCAAGACAGTTCTTGTTTATGAGTTGGGAGCCGGATTGTAAATGACGTTTTTTACAACAACCTAAGTTTGACGAGTTTTTCTCGATTAGAGAGAGGTTCAATTAGTGGATGTTTCCTTTTCGTTTAGGGTTGTTTGTTGTAATGCACCCTTATGGGATAAAAAATTCATTAGCAGTTGGATTCGTTTGTGAAAGTTGTTGAGATTAAGTTGACAAGACTCTTTGTTTGTGTCCAAGGAACCGTTGATTTGTGGACCGAGAGGTCAAGAGCTTTAAAGCGTAGTAAGAAAGTGGTTTATACAATTTTCGTTTGAATACGAAGCGTGCCTCTATTTACTGGGAACGCAAGGATCAAGTTAGGTCTAAGTGTCCTCATTTGTTTGTCGATAGTGATAATGCCTAGAGTAGTTAAATCTCGAGACGAGATTTTCTCAAGGTGGGGATAATGTAACAACCATGACTTGACAGTTAGTCAAACCTTTAGTGTTGAACTTAAATGTCTGTTGCAACATACGTTTTATGAGATTTTATGTGTTATACGAGTTTTATATGTGTTTATGTGGGATATGTGAGATTGGATAATCAATTCATTGAGCGTGATCGTCTCATTAGGATTGGATTTGTGTTAAAATTTGTTGAGTTCATTTCGTTCACTTTTGAGTGATGAGGAAATGGTTATTGAGATTTTAGTGTTTTTGTGTTAAATGTGTAAGTATTTATACGTATAAGTATTTTTGTGTTAGTAATTTAAGATAAGTTTAGGTTTTAAAGGTTAAGTTAAGAGAAATAAGTTTGTAAAATATGAGTAGTTTCCGGTAACTTTCTATTTTTTAGAAAGTGAAAATTGAAATGAAAAAGTTAATTTTAGAAAGTAAATTCCAAGCAAAATGTTTTTAACAAAATAGTTCAGTTTTTATAAAACTTAAGTAAAAAGACAATTAATTAAATAAAAAAAAGAAATTTTTTTTTTACCCATGAATAGTAAATCCGGATTTTATATAAAAAAAGGGAAAATAAAAAGAAAATAAAATCCTAATTAAACTAGGACTCTAAATTAGGGATTATCTAATTAGTTTTCTTCCCTATAAATATAAACCCAAATCCCTCACTTCCCCACCCTTTTGATCGACCGAATTTTTGAGGAGCCAAGGAGAAGAAAAATTTAGGGATTATTCAAGTAAGTTTTCTTTAATTTTATGCTTAATTCTAATTATAATTCTTAGATTATGTAACCAAATTATGATGAGATTTAGAAAATTAATTAGATTAATCAATAGGGTTCATTTTCTGTAATTAATATAATTAAGTTAATTGGGGGGTGATTAAGATTAATTATATGCATAATTTGTGGTAATTGGATTAGGTTAAATCACTTTAAATCATGAGTTTAATATGAGCAGAATTTTGGGTCGACTTGCTCAGCTTATATCTCATGATTGGAAACGAGTTTTTTTATGAATCTTATGAGTTTTGATAAGTTCAGAGAGTCTAGTTTCTAAAACATCCAGCCTCGAATGATTTTGAGTTCGGAAAGGCCTTCAAAAGTCTTTTACAAAAAACGTTGTCTGACCAGTAGGTACGGGCCAGATTTGGGTCTAATTTCGGGGAGTAAAACCCCAACTTAAAATTTTAAGGGACAATTCCCTTCTACAGTAGTTAATACCTATAGTATATTAAATATCCCCAAAGTAATTTAATCAATTCGAAGCTTAAGTATGCTTTTTAGTCATAAATTTTAGTGTGCTATCAGACCAAAATAGGACGTTTTCAAATTTGATTTTATTTGAGAAGGTTACACATCAATTGATGAAGGGAATCACATGTTAGGCAGTAGACACATGTAGTAACATGTATGATTTTTAGTTAGAATTATTAAGGTGTTTAAGTGGTGCGTTTAGGTCGCACAAGTTGGTGTAAAATTCTGCGTTAGAGCAGAAAGTTGTAAGTGTTTAAAATAATATTAAAGAGTAAATAAAAGATATAATGAAGGTATAAAATGGTAGAGGAGATTTTACATATATATAGATTGAAATTAGTCACCTCATTAGTGGTTGTAATATTGGATTAAGCGTTTAGCTTACGAGGGTAACATGAGCTTTAATTAGTATATTGTTAAGGAGGAGTTTCGAATTGCTAAGTACTGCGCAATCAGGTGAGTGTCATGCCCTATCTTTTCTAAGAATTTTCATTGGGGTGGAAACATGCTGAGTATGTGATGTTTATTACTGTGATATATGATGGTTGAGCTTAAAAAATGCAAGTGCGTGTGGCTATTTACTTGATATGTGTTGAATTGAATTGACAAGTGGAGCCGGTTAGCATGGATCGTGGGATCGTTTCCTTCCCCACTTTGGGTTGACCGAGCTATTTTTTGAGTTGACTATTTTTGATTGGAGCTATATTGATTTGAATTGTGTTGAGTTGAGCTGATTGATTTGTAGTATGTGATAGTTCATGATATGCCATGCAACTGTTTATCTTATCACAGTAATGTTGGAATTGTTTTGAAATGTTTTGAGGTTGGTGTCTAAAACCTATGGCATCTCACCAACCTAGTGTTGACATGTTTTAGCATCATTTTCAAGTAACTCATGTGATCGAAATTGATGTTAGGAGAGTTGCTAGTGAGACCATAAGATGCAAGTTGAAGATCTATGATTTTGCTATGCCGTTTTATTTGAGCAATATGTTGATTTGATTTCTAGACTTTGTTTTGATATTATAAGACTTGTATGGATGGTAATCCTTATCATTCATATTTGGTCGTTGGTTTTTTTTTGGATGTTATCATGACACGTTGTGTCTTTGCATTTATTACACTATTTAGTATTCCTCTATAAAGATACCATGTGCTATGTTAATATCTTTCATGTTATGCCTCGCGTTTCTGCCTTGGCGGGGTGTGACATCTGGAGATTCAGGACTACCAATTGTAGTACGTCCCCTCCAAAGTAGTGCTTCAAACGATGACCATTTACTTTGAAGTTAGGCCCGGAGTTTTGGGATAACTCGATGGTGCCATACGGAAAGACTTGGACAATTGTGAATGGTCTGGACCAACGAGATTTCAACTTGCCAGAGAAAATCTTTAATCGAGAGTTAAAGAGGAGAACTTGATACCCCGTAAAGAAACGCGGTTTTTTTTTTGATCTTGGCATCGTGTGATCCTCTTGGATTTCTCTTAAAGATCAAGAGTTTCATAGCAGATCACGAAAGTTCATTAAGTTCATTGAGCTAACCTTTTCTGTGATCACACACGGTTTTTGATATCAAAATTTCGTATGCTTACGTGCCTATGTAAGCTTTGTGCTCCAACTCGACCGGCAGATGACATGCCTTTCCATATACAAGCTTGTACGGAGTGCACCCGATGGGTGTTTTGTAAGCTGTACGGAAGGCCCAAAGTGCGTCATCTAGTTTATCCGACCAAGAGGCACGGTTTTCGCCTATGGTCCTTTCAAGAATTCTTTTCAAACCACGATTGGATACCTCAACCTGCCCACTTGTTTGTGGGTGATATGCGGTGGAGAGACGATGAGTGACTCCGTATTTAAGCATGACCTTTGCAAACTGGTCATTACAAAAAATGGGTTCCGCGATCACTTATGATTGCACGAGGGGCATCGAATCTGGCGAGGAGAGATTTAAGAAATTTGCAAACAACTCGGTCGACAATGGGTAGGGAGCACTTTTGCTTCAACCTATTTCGACAAGTAATCGACGGCCACGAGTATATATTTGTTCCCTCTTGAAGACGGGAACGGCCCCATGAAGTCAATACCCCAAACGTCAAAGATTTCACAAACTTGGATGGAATTTTGAGGCATCTCATCACGTTGTGAAATTTTTCCTTGACGCTGGCACGAGTCGCAGTTTTTAACCAACTCGTGGGCATCTTTGTAAATTTGTGTGCAGAAAAACCGGCATTCAAAACCTTTTTTGGCGGGTGAGATTTGCACCATGATGTCCCCCGGTGGGTCCAATGTGGCAAGCTTCGAGGATGTCGAGAGATTATGGATTGTTTTTCTTCCTTGCCGTGCACACACCACCAGATCACGTTGATTCCGCACAATCCTAAATAAGAAGGGGTCGTCCAAAAGTAGTGTTGACGTCTTTGAAAACTTTCCATTTCTGCTGAGACGACATTCTTTGATCACAAATTCCCTGCATGGTAGTTTTGCAAAATCGCACAACCATGAGGGCATTATTCATACACCACGAAAGGTAACCATCCCCAAAGTGTCCTCGAGAGGTAAATGTGTCCGTAATTTCCTTTTTCTCGAGTCACTTTGATGGGGGATTTCAAGTCTAAAGGTGGTTGGGCGGGAGATTTTTCTGCTCCTTTTTTATCACGGATAACGACATCAAAATTCTGGAGCACAAAATCCACCGAGCAATCATGGCTTAGCATCCTGCTTAGCTAGCAGATACTGAAGCGAATGGTCCGTATAAAACTATGCTTATTGGACAAAACAAATATGGCCGAAATTTCTCGGAACATACACCACGGCAAGTAATTCTTTTTCGTTTGTAGTGTATATGTGCTTGAGCTTTCGTTCATGGTTTTTGCTTGGCATAGTGTAATTGGCTAAAGTGCCCTTGGTTTTATACGTGCCCTAGGACTGCCCGAAACAGCAAAATCACTTGCACGCACATGATTTCAAAGGGCAAGTCCCAATCGGGAGCAACTAGAATTGGAGCCTGGGTCAACTTCATCTTAAGGGTTTCAAATGCTTCGATGCATTCCTTCGAGAAGATAAACAGAGTTTATTTTTTAAGGAGGTGGGTCATAGGCCGGGCGATTTTAGAAAAATCCTGAATAAATCGTCGATAGAACTCGACATGACCGAGAAAACTCCGAATTCCCTTCACGGTAGTGGGATGAGGCAATTTTGCAATGACATCAACTTTCGCCCTATCAACCTCAATCCCGGACTTAGAAATCTTATGGCCAAGGACTATGCCTTCCTTAACCATAAAGTGGCACTTTTCCTAATTTAGCACAAGATTGGTGTCTTCACACCTTTGGAGCATCTGCTAAATTAGAAAGGCAAAGAGGAGAAAGAATAACTAAAACCGAGAAATCAACCATGAAGACTCCATGGTTTTTCAAAATGCATATCGTGAAATATTGCAACCATACACCTCTGGAACGTGCCCAGTGCATTGCATAAACCAAAAGGCATGCGACGATAGGCAAATTTCCCGTAAGGGCAAGTGAAGGTAGTCTTTTCTTGATCAAGTGGGTCAATCGGGATCTGAAAGTAGCCGGAGAATCCGTCCAAAAAGCAATAGTACTTATTTCCGGCTAATCTTTCAAGCATCTGATCCATAAATGGCAACGGGAAATGGTCTTTACGAGTTGCATCATTGAGTTTTCGGTAGTCGATGCAAACTCGCCATCCCGTAACCAACCTAGTGGGTATTAACTTATTTTCTTCATTTTTTACCACGGTTATGCCTCCCTTCTTAGGGACACAATGAACCGGGCTTACCCAGGGACTGTCAGAGATAGGGTAAATTAACCCGGCATCAAGAAGTTTGATAACTTCTTGCTTAATAACCTCATGGATTTTGGGGTTAACCCTTCTCTGATGTTGAACTACGGGTTTGGCATTTTCCTCCATCAAAATCTTATGGGCAAAACTGTGGATCTATCCCCTTAGAAAATTAGAAATCTTCCAAGCTAGTGACCATGGTTTGTGTGATTAAGAACCTTGATCAGGGCGGTTTTATCCTCATCTTTTAAGTTTTTAGCGATTATGACGGGTAATTTGTCATCACCCTCCAGAAACGCATACTCAAGATGGGATGGTAAGTCTTTGAGTTCTAGGTCGGGAGGATCTTCACATGAAGATTTAATCTTTTCAGGCACATTAATTTCACAAACTGGTGACGGAGAGAGATTTGGGTCACTATTGATCACACTTAACAATTCCTCAAGGTAAACAATATCTCCCTCAGAATCATAGATGCCGTCAACACCCGGTGGTATTGAATCATCGTGTTCAAGAAATGCATCGATCTCTTCCATTAAAAAATCACTCCTTCGTAGGAGTGAAAGAAAGATGAGAGAGAGAATCAATCATAAGGTCCGAAGGGAAGAGGGATTGCCACTTTCAGAATTTTCCAAGTACTCTTAACATATTCTTCACAAGCAATGACAATAAACTCGACCGGTTAACCGATACAATGATAATTATAGGAGAAAGTTTAGTAATCACCCAACTTTGGAAGGTCCACAGATGGTCAATCAATGTCCTAAGGGTCCATTTGTTCACCGTAGAACATCTATTTAAGGCACGTGCCGTCCTCAAGAAAGTTCCTCTAAGATTAGAAGAACTCTAGATCGGCAACGTAATCAACGACCACAAAATCGGCAGGAAAGAAGAATGTTCCAACTTTTACGAAAACATCCTCAGCTATGCCGGTTGGAGTAGAAATCGTATCGATCGCAAGTATCAAGTCTCATTCCGGGTTTTTTGGTCAAAGCTGGGAGATTTTAGTTCTTTCCAAATGGAGAGAGGCATTAGGTTGATGCTTGCACCGAGATCGGCCAAGGCTAAGCATTCATTCATCTCCGGAAAGTCACACGGTATAAGAAATCTACCGGGGTCTCCAAGTTTCTCGGGAAACTTTTTTAGGATAACCGCCGAGCAATTCTCGTTTACCGGTGTCTTTGTCAACTCAATTATCTTATCTTTGTCATTGAGGAGTTTTCTAAACATTGGTGCAAATTTGGGCATGTGTAGGAGAGCGTCCGCGAAACTTAGCTCGAAATGGAGATTCCGAAAAATCTCCATAAATTTTGAAGCTAGAAGATCGTCTTTTTCACGGAGCTTCTCTTTGTTGGCCCTTGAAGGATAAGGTAATGTTGGTTTAGTCTTTGAAGCTACAACGGGCTCACCAATTTGGTCATTAGTTTGGACCACCGGAGGTTGGATGTTTTCGGTGCTTGGTTGCACCGTATCCTTTGTCACCTCGGGTTCATTTTCCATCTCTTTATTTTTTTTTTAGGAAAAAAGAAATTTGAGGTCTATTAAACAGGAAAACACCGCTTCGGGTAGTGATTGCTTTCACATCCCCTTTTGGGTTAGCAATGGTGTTGCTTGGAAGAGAACCCGAGCCTGAAGTAGAATAAAAAAAACAGTATTACTATTCACGAATTTAGTGATCAGGTCCGTTATATTTGCCATTTGATTTTGCATATTTTGCATAACCGCGTCATTAGCTTTGACGTAGTTATCAAAATCAGACTTAGACACACCTGGTGCTGGAGGAGCTGGAGCGGGAGCTTGGTAAGGTGGAGCTTGAAAAGTCGGGGGTTGATTAATCTGGGGTTGGTAAACTTGTCCTTGATTGAAATTATTACCCTGATTTTGGTTAAAATGTTCCCCCGATTTTTTGAAATTGACCCCCGATTTGGGTTGTTTTGATGGTTTTGCACAGGAGGAAAACCGGGAGGTCGAATTTGGTTTGCAACCATCTGAGGTCGGTAACTGGCATTCCCTTGGTTGTAGTTAACTGCGGTGGCTTGTGACACGTACTCTTGAATATTGTCACGATAAACGTTGCCATCGATGGCTGGACAATTTTGGTAAGAATGACCACCCCCCCACCCCCCCCCCCCCCCCCACCCAACCCCCCCCTCCCCACCCCCCACACCCGCGCCGCCCCCACCCCCCCACCCGCCCCCCCCCCCCCCCACCCTACCCCCCCCCCCACCCCCCCCCCCCATCCCCCCCCCCCCACCCCCCGAGCAAGTTACACAACTTGCTCGACCGGCTTTTACGGGGAGCGGTAGCTGAGATTTGTTTTCTAATCGAGAATTAATGCTCTAACCATATCTTTAAGTTCAGCAACATCGGATGAAACTGCTGGGGTAGAAGAGCTCGTACTCACTTTGGCACTGACTGCCTTGCTTCGTGATTGACGAACTTTGGACTTGCTCTCGATGATTTTTAGGCATTCTCGAGGCATTTTATCCAAAAAGTTACCACCCGCAGCGGAGTATCAATGAATCATATCATTCGAAGTTTAGGGCATTATAGAATGTATCGAGTTGATGCAATTCGAAAACGCCATGATTGCGGCCTCCCCAAGAAAACATTTGAATCGGTCCCATGCCACTAAACGTTTCATCAAATTTTGTTGAAATCTCGTGATTTTCATTTCGAAGATTATTGTTGTTATTAGAGGGAGGAAGAATTGTTAAGAATTTCGAAACAAGATCCATCCCATTAAGAATCGATCGAGGGGTTCTTTTTTCAAGCCAAATCCGGGTGGCCCCCTCGAGGGAAATGGGAAAAGCATAAGCTTAACCGACGTACTCGGGACGTTCGGGAACTTCATCGTAGAAGTGATCTTGTTGAAATATCAGATGTGAGCATGTGGGTCTTCTTTATCATGTCCAAAAAATTGCTTGTTTTGAATAAGATTAAGTATAACATGGGGCACCTTGATCTCAAAGTTGTTCGCGTAATTTCGTGACAACGATCGCATCTTCGTAACCCTTGTGGTGCTTCAATTAAATTGGCGCCATATACGATTATCGGCCAACGTAACTATGGGAGAGTTTGAAAGTTTCTTTATTTTTTATTTGGTGTTTCTCAAGATTGGGTGAACAACAGAAGTTTTACGGACTTGTTCTTGTCGACTTTTACGGGCTTAATAACGAGTGCGCATGCACAAAATAGAAATATAAAAAGAAAATTTACACTAATTTTTTTTTGGTTTTTCAATGATTTATTCACAATTTATTTTAACGGACAACGAGATAGGACAACTTCAACCAAATAATCTACTTACTTCACGGTAGCTCTCAAAAAGATAAACACACAGGTGAGCGGAGGAGAAGGAAAGCACAGTACTTTTAAGAACCTATCTCCTTTAGGGTCGTAGTTCGTTGGAACAACCCACCTTATACCCACTTTTTAGTTTGTTTAACTTTTCAAGGTGAGCCGTACGTCGTATGCGACACAAATGGCAAGTTTTTAAATATTTGATTTAAATTGATGATAAATACTTTAGTAAAAGTATAATAATTGATGAATTTTATTTTTCACGATAAGTCAATGGTTTTTTATTTTTGGTTTTTCTCGTTTTATAAATATATACTAAAAAGAAATGAAAAATATTTTTGTATTTTCATATAAAAATAAAAGAGATATTCACAAATTCAAACACAATTTGTCAAACGTAACGATAATCGTTTCACAGCCTCCCCGGCAGCGGCGCCAAAAATTGATTCGTCAATAGTATATATATAATATATGAGCAAACAATTAACCAATTACCCTTAGCCAAGGATTGGTCAAGTATTCACAAATTAAAATATATATGTTTCCGGAAGTATGATTCCCGGGTCGTATGTCCCAACGAGGTGTGCAATTTGAGAATCGTATGACGAGTTGATAATTGATGCTTGAATGGAACGATGATTGATTGGATTTTTCTATTACTATGATTAAAAATGCAAAAACGAATAAATTAAACCTAAAAACGAAAGCTATAACGCTTAAATCCTAAAACGGAACGGAAAACGAGGGTCAAAAACCTAAATTTTGCAATTTTAACCCTAGAACAATTTTTAAACTAAAAATAGATTCTACTTGACTAAAAACGAAGTTTAAAAAAAACTAGACTAAAAACGGAGTTCGTTTGGACCAAAAACGAGTCAAAAGAAAAACGGGAACGAATCCCGTTTGGAAAAATGATCCTACGGGGAAACAAATATTTTTCCTAGAAACTATATGACAAAAGAAATTTTTAAAAAAAAGTTTATATTTTTCTGATTAATATTTTAATTTTTATGATTTTTTAAAGTTTTAAAAGAAAATAAATTAAAAAAAAATACTAAAAGTTTATAAAAAAATTCTAAAAATTTAACGAAAAATAGTTTAAAGATTAACAGATCCCTATGAAAAAGGGAAAAACTTACACACTTACAATAAGGCCGTGTAATAAGCTAAAATGGGTTGTGGGCTATTGGGCCAAAAAGCCCTCTTATATTTGATTTGGAAATCCTCTACCGGATGAGCTATTGTAGCACAGCGGTAGATGTATTGGGTAAATTGTGTGGGATTGAGGGTCGAAGTCTCAGGTTCGAGCCCTTGGCTCACTTGGGGCTTCCCCTCTCCCATACATTTTTAACTTCATTTTTTTTATAACTTTTTTTTGAAAAGCAGAAAATAAGCAAATTTAAAAAAGACAAAATTTTTATTTTTCAAAAATAAGCACGAAATAAGCAAAAAAAGACAGACTTAACCTTTTTATACATTAAGTTATAAATAAGCTAAGTGATAGGGCTTAATGGACTAAATAAACACACAATTAACAAATAAGCTAAGGACCTAATTATACTAAACCAAATAGCTGAAAGAACAAAAAAAAACAGCTAAGACTACAAATAAGCAACAAAAAAGGACTGGATTGAGCAAGGACCAAGACTAGTGGTCTAAAACCTTCCTTGGGACACTTTTGGGGCTTATTTTTAAGTCCCAAAATGGATCCCTGTGGGAAAATGGGGCCCACAGCTTAGAAGTATGGCCAAAAAGCTCCAATAAGCTGCAAAGGCTTTGGGCTTTGAAACACAAATAAGCCCTTGGAAGGGCTTATAAAAAGGCTGCTTGGTCTTTTTAAAACCAAACTCAATTTTTCAAGGAAAGTGGGGTTGACTGATGGCTTAATTTTAAGCCATCAAATAAGCTCGAAATTAAAATCCAACCCCAAACAGATCAAGTACTACTTGGCATGAGCTTATGCTCGAATTTTGAGCATCTAAAAGGTGCTTTCACTTGCTGAAAATTTGAAAGGTAAATTGGACTTTTAAGCTTTGTAGAATACTAGTAATCTTATGATCAAACCAAGAACAAGAGTGAGATGTGGGTTGTGATGTTAGATGGAAAGAATGGATGGAATGGATGATGTTTATTAGATAGAATGTAACAAATGGAACAACCACCCCTCTCCAAGGCTAGGAGAGGGTTTATATACTTCCTATAGGCCGGCCCATTGCTATGATGGGCTTCCCATGGGTCTTGGGCCGGACTAGATTACTAATCTAATCATTACATAAACTACGACCTAAGACTATTACAACTTGGAAGTGACCGACACTTTTGTTTATAAACAATCTCCCCCTAAGGAGGTCACATCAATTTACAAAACTTAACCAGCATACTATGCTTTCATCTTTAGACTTTAGGCTCGTACTCTAGACTTTCTCTTGTGGAATAAGTTGTAGTGTCATTGATTTCAGGATTAAGCTTGTTCCTTGAACTTGTAATTGACAATGTGATCTGACAAACTTGAGATCATCAAACAATCACAATCCTCTTTACGCCAACTTGTCAACTTTGCCATCTTGTAGCTTGCCGACTTTCTGGACCGACATGCTCATACCATTCTTGATTTGTTGATTTGGAAAGCATATAATGTTGCTCTTTCTGAAATTCCTTTAACTTAACGACATCGTCACTCGAAAAAAGACGTTCGTATCAGAGTGACGAAACTTCTTTGAAATTCTTGACTTTAAATACTTCTCACTTCAAGAAAAATGTACGTATCAGAGTAGCGGAATCTTGAAACATGTACTTAACTTTCATGATGTCTTATGTTTTGTCGGTCGGTATGAACATGTGCAATGGATCTTGTGGTTCAGCAGGAATCAGGAACCTACACCACCATCTTTAAATAAGCCTGCATGAAAAACATTAGCAATAAAGCAGGACTAATATGGCTTTGTCATTCGCCCATGTTTGGTTGGAGTAACCTTCAAATCCGTGAGGATCGACCTGTGATCAGATAGATTCAATTTAAGAAGAATCTTCTTGACAGGATTTCCAGCTGTAGTATTAAATCTTTCTAACACATAAGTATTAGATTCATCGTACTCAGCATGTTCTCATTATCGGAACGTCTCAAAGCAGACAGCACGATAAGAGTGAACCAGTGAGTTACTATCTGACCGATTGATATAGAAAATTGATTTGAAAATCAAGTCGTGTAATCACGTGCAAAATTGTTTTTTGTGACACACCGAGAGTGTTAAACATTACAAAATTCATTAACAACCGTTGATCTATTCCTGGAACAATTTTGATTCTTAAAGAATCGCACCATCGAGCTTTCCAGATGTCATAAGATTGATTCATAACGTGGAGGGGGAGAACTTACAAGTTACCTACCATGAGCTTGTCTGATGTTGGCTCAAGCATGATTTCCATCTTCATTGTGAATACCTAAGTATCACTCGGATGTTCTGGCAAAATCACAAGGATCTTGCATAGGACTCTAACGATATTACTTGATAATCACAATGTGTAAGAAAACCAGCCGAAATTAATGACACGAGTCCTAATGAGATTAATGGATGATCACTTTTTGCTCTAGACTCAATTGGTGCACTTTTAATTTTAGTGATCGGAGGCTGGAGCCTGAGTGCCACCTTTTCAATAACACTACTCGGAGTGAGATAAGTTAATAGAAATGAGTGTATCTCTTGTGAGTTTTGAAACAAAGCCTTTTCCGACCTAGAGTGGCAGGGAGGGGTTAGTGGCATAGCGTCATTCGGGTCCATGACTGTCTTCAATGTCAGACAACACCTAAGAGTGTTTCTGACAGCATATGTATTGACCCATATGCTAAGTGTATGGAGGGCTTCTTTCTTTTCACCCTTTAACCTTACATTTCTTTTTCATTCTTCAACCCCTTCAATGCTTACCGAGACTTCATAACTAACACCTTGTTGGGTTTGTTCCAGTGTTAGCTCCATCTCAGTCGGCATTATTCCCGATTCTCACTTTTTTTTTTTTTTTTTTTTATTTTTAAATTTTTTTTTTTTTTTTTTTTTTTTTTTTTTTTTTTTTTTTTTATTTTTTTTTTTATTTTATTGTTTTTTTTTTTCTCCTTTTTAATCATACCTAAGGACTTCTACACTAACTAGTGGATATCCCTGGGTAGATCCCTCCGGTTCTGGCTGGATCATGGGATTTGAATACCTATACCTAACCACCTTATAACTCCATAAAATTAAGTACATGGTCGGTCTTTTAGGGTATTCCATCACCATTACAAACCAAAATCATTGAAAAATTCATTCATTGAAAAATTCAATCAAAGTGTTTGATATAAATATCAAAAGATTTACACTTTGAGAGTTTTTTCATCATCACTAAAAGCTCCCCCTTAACAGGTGTATCATAATTGTAGTACATGCTAAGTGTGGGGTGCATTGAGTCCATTTTATACGATCACATTTCAGTATAAATTAGATGCATTTTAATCACATTTTCTCCCCTTATCCAAAATGTTAATCCCTTGATATTTTGGATATCAATTAATTAAACGTTCGAGGATAAAATGTTACACAATATATATAAGAAACATTTTAATGATCCCCCTCAATGTTTGAGGGTATATAAGACAGTACTGAGTACAATAATTTGAAAAATTTTAAATTTACTAAGAAATTCTTGAAAATTTTGTACTCGAGCACTTCTTATTATCACCATGAGTCTACACTACATATATATATTCACAAGATTATTATGTACGAGGTTTGACCTGAATGATGAGAACATCATATGATAGAATCATATGGTTCTTTATAGCAGCCGTAGGTCTCCTTCGTACAATCTCCCACCAACAAACTTTTCTAAGCTCCTCATTAACCTTCTTTCTTTCAAGAAGTTGTCAATCTGATCTTTTTCTGTCCAAGCACTCTTCGGCATTGCTTCAACTTTCTTTCCAAGTTACGAAAGTCTTTGCTTCCAACTTCGAGTATGAAACAGATTCAGATACGTATGTAACTTAAGCTTGTGTGGTTGGTGATGTCGGTGTTGATGTTGTCTTAGCTTCCCCCTAAACCAGCAATCCTTTCTTGAGTAGATTCAGAACTTTCTTGCAAGCCGCATCAAGCAGTCTTGATGTATAAAGCCCAGATTTCCAAAGTACACAGTTAACCCTTTCAAGAATTTGTTACCGCAACACCAAAGTCAATTAAGTCCCGGATGAGCGCATTTCTCTCTTTAGGATATTGATGATATAAATTGCAACATCAAAGTCAATTAAGTCCCGAATTTCGCAATTATTCCCTCTAAGTAGTAGAAATGATAACACCTAAGTCAACAAAGTCCCAAATGTAGACATTTCTTCCTGCATGATACTGATTATTTAAAGGAATCATCATACCTATGTATACCTATTTTATCAAATATTTCTACTTCTTTTAAGAATAAGCTTAGGGATTGACCGTTTGAGGAAGCATTTATTGAATCAGCAAGAACTTTTCTCACATTTTAAATAATTATACTCCTAACACTTCCCCCTGGGGACTCAAATGATGCATACTGGCTAATGACGAGATGTCTCTTCCTACATGTGATTGAAATAGTGCACCCGAAAGATTCAACACAACCTAAAATCAAAAGAAGGCTAAGAACACTATCAAGTATACATCTACTCCTTCCCCTTGCTGGTTTCGACACGTCAGAATCAGCAAAACCTTATACGCATACATATTC
>BQNB010117743.1:0-21121 GCA_026074375.1 Tanacetum coccineum
TCAAACAATATAATCCCAAAGGAGTAGATATCTGACTTGTGGTTTCCGATGTTGGTCTCTAACATATTGGGTCTGTATACCCCTTGGTAAACCAAACTAAATCAGTATGGTAAGAAATCTGCCTTTTGGATGCTTTAATCTTTATTGAATGCTGGAAATTTGATATCTTGGGTTCCTGGCCACTATACAATAGAAATGTTTCACTACTAATGTTTTGGTGTATTACTCTAAATTCCCGTGACTCATCATAATGAATGTATCTTATCGCATGCGCAACATCTACATATGTCTTCAATCTTCGCACCCATGTTAACAACATCGCGTCACTTAGATAGTTGTCGAGCCTCCACGCGGACCCATGCTTCTAAATGATGGTCTCTGCACCAACTCCATTACAAAACCCAAGCTTGGATTATATATTCATACTATTATTTTTAAATTTAATATTACTTTTTATATGAGTTAATGACTCATATAAAGAGAACTCATATATTATGAGAGCAACCAATCTTAATGATTATCTAATAATCTCAGATGACATAATAGTATAATTTTATCTGCGATTAAACATAATAATCTAATCATTGTTATTATGATAAATAAAGTTTGATTGTTTGATTATAAGGCAATTTCTCGAAAAGACATCAAGTTTAAATGCCAATGCTCGAATAGCCACTCATCACGGTGACATTTACCACTTTACAAAATAGTTCAAAAAGTTGAATTTTATTCCAAAATTTATTTTTAGCCAATTTTAATGATTTTATCACATCGATGTAAACAAACAGCTTTTTTTATTTTTTATTATTAATTTGATTTGACTTATTGAATGTTTTAAAAATATTTACAGCCGTTAGATCTTATCTTATCATTTTTTTATTTTTTAGTTTTTTATTATTAATTTGATTTGACTTATTAAATGCCGGTGCAATTTGTTATTGAACAATAATTCCGGGTAGACCGGAACATAGTATTATTTAAGTGAACATAGTAGTATTATTTAATAATGAATAATAGTCTTTCTTAATCCTGCCATTGTCTTTCTTAACCCTATAAAACCAACCAACCAACCACATTCATATTCAGATCATCTAGTTCTTCTTGTTCTTAATCCTGCCATTGTCTTTCTTAACTAGATGAGGAAGATACTATTAGCGACTCTTCTTGTTCTTCTTGCTGCAATTTACCTTCACTTATATTTAACGGGGAAACCCTTTACCCCCCAAAAAAATTTACCGTGTTCAGAAAGATACTAAATATCACACTAATAATTTCCGTTACAACAACATAAATAAGTCCAACATTGGAGCCTATGTAAATCTTCTAAACGAACTACGAATACGACTAACAGGTGAAACCGACGCTGATGGAATTGCGGTAACACGGCCCCCCCGCGAGTATCCTTCTTCCAGACCGTTTCCTCGAGGTTCAACTTGAGAACGGCCGTGGCGATGTTATCACTGTAATAATCGACACAACGAATGTCTATGTGGTGGGTTATCTTGTTGGCTCAGCTACTCGCCCAACTTTATACTATTTAAATAATGTTCCGACAAAATTATTTCAGGAATTCACCTCCCCAGCTTATAAACGTATTGCGCTAGGTTTCACTGGCAACTATAACAGTCTTGGGGATTGAACGACTCATGAACTTGGACACGGTGCCCTAAATGACGCCATCAAAAATTTATATAACCGAGAAGATCAACGCAACGCGCTGTTGGTGATCATTCAAATGCTGTCAGAAGCAGTAAGGATAAGGTACATTGAACTTGTTATCCGACAAAACATGTTGGGGGACAATCCAAACTTCTTTCCAGACGCAAGGTCCATAAGCATGGAGAACAAATGGTCAAAACTATCCAAGCAGGTCCAATGCTCAGGTAAGTCTCGCATCTTTCTTACGGGGATTGAAGTTCGAAGTGTGTCAGACAACGTTGTCTTAATAACAAGTGTAGCAAGTCTCCTTTTCCCCGGGCGACATATTCGCCCGGAAAAGGTGAGCGGAAAAGCTCGCTGGGGATACGTTCGCCGGGCGCTATACCCGGCGACATGGTCGGGCCCACAAAGTTTTCAGCCAAACTACTAATGCCACGTGGAGAGTTTTCCCTAATTATTTTTAAACTGACTATTTAATATTGATACTTAATTAATTAGTTAATTGCCTAGTATCCCGGGCGACATGTCGCCCGGGAAAAGTGTTTAATATATTTTTTTCTAACTTTTCCCGGGCGACATGTCGCCCGGGAAATTTTTAATATATATTTTTTAAATTTCCCGGGCGACATGTCGCCCGGGATTACCTTTAATAAATTTTTAATTAGACTTATCCCGGGCGACATGTCGCCCGGGATACTCTTTAATAAATTTTTAGTTTTACTTATCCCGGGCGACATGTCGCCCGAGATAAGTCTGCAAAAAAATTTTATTTGCTGCCTGCACAGCATGCTATTTCTAGATTTTTTTTCCGGAATTTTTCCGGAAAAAATCTACCAATACTCAAACCTGTATAAACCATTATATAATCTACCCAAATACATTACAACTTGTACCAAAACACAATACGATCAACGCATTTGATATAATAAAGCTAAATCCGTCCAAAATCCGAATAAACACAATATAGTCTACAAAACGGGTGACGAAGTCACAAAACTTGCATTATCCGCAAGATACAAGTCAATATTCACCAAGATGACAAGTTTTAAACGTACGGGGAAACAAATATTCAACGGATGAGTCGATATGTTATCGTTGTACATCTAATGTTCAACGGATGAGTCGATATGTTATCGTTGTACATTAGATGTCAAACGATGAGGTCGGATAGTTATCGTTGTAGCATAGATGTTCAACGGATGAGATCGCAGATTTCTCGTTGTACATTAGATGTTCAACGATGAGTCGATAGGTTATCGTTGTATATTCTATTTCAAAACGGATGAGTCATATGTATCGTTCTGTTCTTTTAGATGAACAAATACGGATGAGTCGATATGCTTATCAGTTGTACCTTATCGTGTTCCACGGATGGAGTCCGATATGTTATCGTGTACATTTAGAATGTTCAACCGGATGAGTTCGATATGTGTATCGTTGTACATCTAATTTCAACGATAGTCAAGTTATCGTTGTACATTATATGTTCAACGGATGAGTCGAAAACTCCCGCCCAAAACTCCCGCCAAAAACTCCCGCTAAATGCTCCCGCCAAAAACTTGCGCCAAAAACTCTTTTATACCATAAAAGTAGATACTATCACAACTGTAGGATCGATATTCCTTTAGTATACTAACCCTTTAACCTGTAAAGGATGTTACCTCCTTGAATAAATCCAAGTTAGTAGCAATGAAACACTGATATAATATTGTTAACTATGCGGAAACTAGTTAACAATATCAAGAAGAACACTCAATAGTTTCTGAAACAATTTCTATTATAAACCTTTAAATCTGCCTAAGTTGCAGATCCCTAAATACAATACTAATGACTTGTGTGTTTTTGTTATCTGTTTGTTCTATCTTCTAATTTCAAATCCCTTATCTTTAAGTCATATTCCATCTGTTCATACTTATCACCCCATGCATATTCATTCTTTTCATGTGTTTTAAGCATGACTTCTAATGACTCTAAGCTCATTTGATATCCTAGAATTTCAGTCCTAGCTCTTTGAAAATTATCTCTTTCGTTTGATATTTTCAAGCAACTGTTTTATAAAGATTTACTACATTTTGAAACAAGTAAGGTACCTCTGATTTGTAGCCATTATAGCTAGAGCGATACTTGGTGGCATCAACAGCTTTGTTGCTTGCTCCAGTCAAAATCACCAAGTCCATCTTGTCCAAAATGCACATGTTCTGCATCAAACTCCATGCTCCAATCATCTTGTTCAACTCCAGTCAGTGCCATCATAGCATATGTCACTGGTTCAGCATCAAATTCCTTGGTCCAATCAATATCTTCATTGTTGTCTGTTGCCACCAAGGCTTTTGAGTTTGAATCTTCAATAGCCACAGTCTTCTTTTCCTGACGACCATTTGCTCTGTTTTCTTGATACTTAGCAAACCGACACTCTCTAGCAAAATGACCCAACTTTTGACAATTAAAACATTCAATCTTTGATTTGTCAAAAGTGATCCCATTCTTTGGCTTGAGATCAATTGGTCTTCCTGTCTTCCTCATAAACTTCCTTATCCTTGCAGTTATCATAGCCACCTGCCACCTAATGTCAATTTCTTCCATAGCATCTTCATCAATTTGCAGCAAGTCTTCATCATCATGAGTTGTAGGCATGGATGCTTGTTGAGAAAAGAAGGAACATATGATTTCATCTGAGTGAGAAGCATAGTTAGGAGCAGTGGGAACCTTGCTTGAGGCAGCTTGTGTATATCCTTTTGGGATATTTGTTGGTTCAGCAGTACTTTGTTTCAAAGTACTGCCCTTGACTTCTGTGGACAGGAAAGCAATGTTTTGAGAGTTTGAATTTGAGACACCCTTCAATTCATGCTCATACACCTTTAAGTTGTTGTAGAGATCATCAAAGTCTAACTCGTCTAATCCAGGTTGTCCCCGAATCATGGTAGCCACTACATGCCACACAGATGGTAGGCTTCTTAGAAACTTCAAGTTTGCATCTTCAATGGACACTGTAGCATCATGTAATTCAAGCATGCTAAGGATATGCTGAAACCTTTCGTATGCTGAATCTAGTTCTTCCCTAGATCCAATAGTAAATGTCTCAAATTGTTGTTTCAACAGATTCTTTTGCATCTTCTTTGATGCTTCGTTTCCTCCAAATCTTGCTTTTATGGCTTTCCATAAAGATCTTGCATCTACAGCATCATGAAAACTGAGAAGATGTCTATCAGGTATGGCAGAAAGCAGTATATTAAGGGCTTTCTCATTGTTTCTTCTTGCGTTTGCAGCAAGCGAAGTCTTTGGTGCAGACACTGAGGGAGATGCAGGATCAGTTGTGGTTTGGTTTCCATTGGTGATTATGTCCCATAGTATGTGATCAGTGATAGCAATATA
Source organism: Tanacetum coccineum (assembly GCA_026074375.1). Classification (NCBI taxonomy): domain Eukaryota; kingdom Viridiplantae; phylum Streptophyta; class Magnoliopsida; order Asterales; family Asteraceae; genus Tanacetum; species Tanacetum coccineum. The sequence continues at coordinate 5,032 of BQNB010117743.1, forward strand.
CTGTCGCATCTTCATGGACCATAGGTCATATTCACCTTTCTTGATTATAGGGATTCTAAGTGCAGTGACTGACGAGGTGGGAACGATTGGTTCAGTTTCAGACATCTTTTTGGATTTTGGAAAAATTTCAAACGATAAAAGTTCTTCTTGATCAGAGTCTTTACACAGGCTCTGATACCACTTGTAGGATCGTTGTACCTTAGTATACTAACCCTTTAACCTGTAAAGGATGTTACCTCCTTGAATAAATCCAAGTTAGTAGCAATGTAACACTGATATAATATTGTTAATTATGCGGAAACTAATTAACAATATCAAGAAGAACACACAATAGTTTCTTAAACGATTTCTATTATAAACCTTTTGAATCTACCTGAGTTGCAGATTCCTAACAATACAATACTAATGATTCATGTATTTTTGTTATCTGTTTTAAAGCCTTCCTAGGGGTCCTTTTATAAACATAAGGATAACCACTAGTAGGTATACAGTCCAAGATAAATGCTTAAACAAACAGTTTTTAAACTTTATAAGTTCTATATTCCACGCAGTACTTCGTCGATCTTTGTACTGGCAGTGCTTCTGACTGTTATATTTAGCAGTACTTTGTCCTTTTATTTAGCAGTACTTTGATCTTTTCATTTAGCAGTACTTTAACCTTTTGATTGTATTACCAACATTATGGATAAGGGCCTAGGATTGTAAAAAGCCCAAAAAGAAAGCCCTAAAAGGCAAATCCTTTTAGTATAAATAGTCCTAGTTTAGTCTAAAATTAGGTTGGACAAAGTTAGAGAAAAGTAAGCTACTCATTTTCTTTTTTCCATCATATAGAGTTTGTAGCCACTCTTTGTTTCATTTCAATAAAAAGTTCGTTATAGTTTATCTCTTTTTGTGCTAATTGATCTTTGTGTGTTTATCTATGCGAATGATCTAGGGATCCTACAATTGGTATCAGAGCCAAAAGTGATTGTTTTGATGTGTTTTTTTTTACCGAATTTTTAAAAAAAAAAGTGGGGTTCGGATTTTGTTGTGTGAGTATTGAATCGAAAGTTTAATCACAAAAAATAATAGGGGTCGATACGTTATTCGTTGGTTCGAAATGATATGGCAAGCTATTTGTGGATTTTCATAATTTTCGTGACATATAGAAGAGTTTCTCTTGACTGCGTTTTGGGCATCTTCATATTGCGTTTTGAGGATCTTTCATGTTGCGTTTTGAGAATTCAGGTTGCGTTTTGAGAATTCATGTTGCGTTTTGAGCATACAGGTTGCGTTTTGAAGAAATCTATTGCGTTTTGGCTAAAACGCTACGCTGCCAAAATTTCTTAAGCATTGCGTTTTGAGGAAAAGTCCATTGCGTTTTGAGCAAAATTTCATTGCGTTTTGAGAAAACTTTCATTGCGTTTTGAGAAAACTTTCATTGCGTTTTGAGGAAGATGTCACTGCGTTTTGACTTCAAGTGTCATTGTGATTTGAGAAAACTTTCATTGCGTTTTGAGAAAAATTTCATTGCGTTTTGAGGAAGATATCATTGCGTTTTGACAACAAGTTCATTGCGTTTTGATCAAGCTAAGTTGCGTTTTGCTTGATTTGCCGCAAAAATAATTTTTGTGTCGGATTGTTTCGAAATTTTTATACAAGCTCGGAAACGGCCCAACGGTCAAGATCATTCTCTTTTTGAGCCGAGGAGCCCTGTCATTTTTAAGCCTTTCGGAGTCATTTAGGGCCTCAAAACTGCATTTTACTGTTTCAAATTTACCGAAAATCATAAACCTCACACCAAGTCATTCAATAAAAATAACTTAGATCAGTTCATTCATTTAAACAACGTTATTCAATGGCAATCCAATGAATGAAACAAATGCTGCTGGCACCGTACTCGTTCCACCAATGTTGGTTGAAAATGATTAACGAATCTTGGAAGTTTCGTTATACACAGGTACATTCGAGGCAAACCCAATGGCAAGCTGTTATGAAATTACATCCAGGATGGGGACCGACCACCTCACTCCGTTGGTCATGATCATCCACCTGCTAATTCTAACTGTTATGCCGCACTAGGAAGAAGCTTGACTATGAGTTCAATGACGAAGAAAACATAGCTCGAAATGGCGGGATTACTCAAGCAGAAAATTCATCCTAAGTAAAGGTCTTCCGTCACATTTTCAACATACATCAATCCAGACAATGCACTGCAAAGGAGATTTTGGGATGATTAATTGGAGATTGCTTATGCAAGGATCAGGTTAGGGGACTATTCAACAAAGGAAGAAGAATCTGTTTGATGAGTATGAACGCTTTCGTGCTATTGGAACGAGTCCATTCATGGACTAATTTTGTGCGTTTTCCACACGCTGTGCGAATGAAATGAAGATTACTCAGCTTGAAATCCCTACTCATCGATGAAACACTAAATTTGTCAAACAATCTTCCAGAATATTGGGGTAAGTATGTGACTAATGTCAAAGCAGAAATGGGATATCTCACACCTTATGTTCAGATCTATACTCATCTCAAAGCCTATGAGCCTCATGCCAAAAAGACTCTCAAGAAACAGGAGCAGTCTACAAGTATTGTTGATCCACTGGCCTATGTAGCTCACACCACATCTGCACCTGTTCTTTCATCACCCTCAACTCCTAGTCCTCAACCTACTGCTCAGTCTCCGAATGACGCTTTGATGGCCACTATGACTCAGATTGCTAATCTCTTAAGTGGTTTCCAAAAGCAGTTTCCACCCACCAACAACCAGCTCCGGACTTCTTCCAACTCCAAAACTCATGCTACGGTGCATGATGGTCAGATTGTTACTGAACCGATTCAGAGGAAGGCTCCAGGTAATGTTGGTAATACAGGTGTTCGAGGCAAGAAGGTGATATGTTACAACTGCAGAGGAGAAGGACATGTTGCGAGGCAGTGTAAAGAACCCAAGAGAAAGATGGACTCTCAGTACTTCAAAGATAAAGCTTTACTGATGGAAGCTAAAGAGAAAGGAGATGTGTTGGATGCTGAAGCTGAAGCATTCCTCGCTGATGTGGAATGCACTGCACCTTATGATCAACCTCAGGCACTAACTACAACAAACATGTTTCAAGCCAATCATGAGGATGCTTATGACTCAGACGTGGATGAAGGCCCCAATGCTGCTGTCGCTTTCATGGCCAATTTGTCATCCACTAGTGCAACCAACAGTCAAGTCAATGAGGTACACTCCAATGACAATCCAATCTTTGATAATGTGGATTATCAGTTGAATCAGGAGATGCACCAGGAAGAACATTTAGACTCCGATGCTGAGACTGAGATTGATGACAATACGATCCCGTATCATCAGTATCTTCTTGACACCGAAGCCCAAAATGTTCCAACTGAGGTATCTGCTGACACATCTGATAAAGTTTCTATGATTGCCATCTTAACTGACTTGCAAACCCAACTAGACGGACATGCTAAGGTTAACCAAGAAAAATGCTTAGAAGTCGAGACCTTAAAAAATGAGCTTTCTCAATGCAAGCAAGAAATATATCGTCTAGATACCCAAAAGGTCAAACTTGATCTTGAAAACAAAGTTAGACAGGAACAAGCCCTAGTGATTCAGCGTAATATGCGTAACGCTGAGCTTGTGCAAGAAAACGATTTGCTTAAATCCACTCTTTCAGGAAAAGAAAAATCAATTGCATTTTTACAATCTGAAAAGGAAAAGATTTTATCTGAGAAAAAGGATCTAGCAGATAGTTATCTAGATGAAATAGTTTGTTTAAAGAATGCTAACAAAGTTGCAAGAGATATGTTGCAAAGATTTAACATGCCAACACAAACTATTCCTATGCTTTCTAAGAAACCTAAAGCCGCAACCGCTGACTTGCACAAGGACCTCCTAGGTACCCGTAACCCAGGTCTTGGTTATATAGCCAAGCGAGCTCAACCTGTCTTGTATGATGCTGATACCCTTTTGCATCCCGCTCACCATCCTGTTAGCATATGGGATAGTGAAGATGTCTTGGTACACCAAGTGGTTAGCATGAAAAAGATGAACGAAAAACCAGGGCATGTTCGACCCGAGAATGGCTTCTATGAGAAGCTAAATGCCCTTATGTTCGTTCCTCAGAAGGAACTATCTGGAGATCAGGTGTATTGGCTTTCTGCCAACGAAATTGCTAGTCAAGCTAGTAAACCAGCCAAGCCAGCTACTCCTTTTGTTCATAAAAGTCCGCCTCCAAGTCATGTTCTGGCCAATCTTCAAAAAGTTAATGCTGTTTTTCATCAATTTGAGGGTATCATAAAAGAAAGAACAACACAAAAACCAGACTATGTGTCTGAATGGTGTTATGATTATGCAAAACAGTTTGTTGAACAACAACTGGTACCATTTCACGACCATTTTAAAAAACATATCCAAGCTGCTAATGATACACTTTTCAAAGAAGTAAAAGAATATGAACATATTTTTGATGACTTGGAGGCGGAGTATGAACAATGTGTTCTTGATAACAAGAACCTGACCATAGAGAAGAAAAATCTTTTAATCAAAAATGACTGGTTAATTGCTGAATGTTTAGAAAAAGATATCTTCTCTATTGTGCTTACTTCCGATATTGTTGTGCCCCCTAGTTCGAATTGCCTTTGCGAAGATCTTAGATCTGCATGCGATAGGGAACACACTAAAGTTCTTGAACTTGAAGCTGAGATTTCAAAACAGAAACAGCTAATTTCTGAATCTGAGAAACGTTTTGCATTTCTCGAACAGAATTATGTTAGTTTACAACTTAAATTTCAAAACTATAAACAGTGCATAGACACTTCGAGTGCCTCCAATGCAATTTTTGAAATTAACAAGTTAAGACAACAGCTTCAAGGGAAAGATGACACGATCAGGAATTTAGATGCTCAGATCAACATCATGAAGGTGTTGAATGTAGGTTCCACTGAAGGTAGTTGTGACCAACATGCCTTAGACACTGACAGAATTCAGTTGCAAGATATGATTACCTCCCTTAGGATTCAGCTAGATGGCCTTAAGGCAGAGAATGTGAATCAGAAACGACGTTATGAAGAACTGTCGAAATCTAATGCTTACTCACGTTCTACATTCACCGCAAAGATTAATGCCTTAACTGCTGAGAACACCAAACTGAAAACTGAGTTGAGTGGAAAAAAGAGTAGTGGATCTACAGCCTCTGAGAAATCCAAAGTACTTGCTTCAGGGATGTATACCAACAGTTCAAAGCACATCGAATGTTTTTCAAATCATTTTTTCCACAGGCCTTCTACGGTACTTAATTGTATTAAGAAGTAAAACGCTAAAAAAAGAATTGTACGGTATAGTCAGCAGATAGTAACTGTACTGACTTACTCTTTACCATTCTATTAGTAGAAATACTATTAGTGTGTTAGCCAGACCTAGCGGCTACAGGACGAGGGGGCGCTCGCGGAACTAGGAAACGTGTGTGTGCCATGTTCCAATAGGAGAAAACCCACTTCTGGACTAGCACCACTGTGCCTAAGAGAGCCCTCGAAATCATAGTTCTTTGCCGGCTAAGAGTGCGAATGCGAGGAGAGTAGAAGCACACCATAGGACTTTGAATAAAAAGAATCGTGTTGATTCTAATTTGCTTGTTAAACATTCTGTTTCTGTTTCAAATTTGAACAATGTTTGTGGTGCATGTAACAAATCGTTGGTTTTTGCTAATCATAATGATTGTTTGGTTATGTGTGATGATTCTGTGAATGTTAAACCCCACCAGACTAAGCGTTTTAAACGCCAACCCAAGAAGACTGAAACCAATACGGAAGATGGGAAACCCATTAAGAGAGTCCTGGCAAACCACTTAAGCAAACCTTTGCGAATAGCAAGCCTCAAGTGGAAGCCCACTAGAAAAGCATTTCATTATTTGAGAAGATCCTTTAACTAGGATCATGGACCTACAGTGAAATAATTTGCCAATAGAAACACCCCCGAGTGCTAGTTCTAGCTACAAATAACTATGTCCTAGGTTTAATTACCAAAAACTTAGTGATCGCAAGGCGCAGGTTCCAAGGGATCTCTGGTATTTTTGATTGTTAACAACCGGAACCCTTCAGGGCATCCTATCACCGTAAATATTTTTGTTAACCGCAGGTAGTAACAAACGTTCTAATGGTATTCTGGATTCTTTGATGCTCAAGACATATGACCGTTAACGAGCGCGCTACATCAACTTTGTAGAAAAAGTTCATTGGTACAGTGATGATTGTGAGCAACGATGAATATGCATTTAATCGTTGCTATGGTGATTAAAACAGGGTGACACTACATCTCTCTCTCGAGTCTATATGTTTAAGGACTCAATCACAGCCAATTCACAGTAGGAGACAGTTTTGTGATAGAGGTTTAAAGTTGCATTCCGCAGCATTCAGTCACATCCCGCAAACTATGAATGGTGGAATCGACTACCTCAAAGGTTCACGGACAACCAACCCTTTACTCCATCTCCCAATGATATGATGTCGCTCACCAGTTTGCTGCTTACAAAAGCCACTTCAACGAAGTGCATATATGGCATCGTCGGTATGAATCCTCTAAATATGACTTATGTAGAGCTAATAGAGTACTATTAAGGTTCCTACAGCTAAGTGCTTATCACCTAATTACAAGTACTAAAAAAAAGTAGCTTAAAAATGATAAGCATCAAACAGTATTAACTGAGTTAATACTGTTTATGCTGATGTACTTGACCAAAGCTTAAATGCAGGCTAAATTCCTAAGGTTAGAACTTAAATGCTCTGGATCTACAAATCCTTCTGGTTGACTGACATAGACAACTTCATTCAGTTCGCCGTTGAGGAAGGCGGTTTTCACGCCCATGCTGAAATATGACAAAGACCATTTGTGTCCATCTTGTCAGCTTGGTAAAAGCAAGAAAGCATCACATCCACTAAAGACGACAAACACCAATACTGAAGTTCTCCATACACTACATATGGACCTCTACGGACCAATGAGAACGGAAAGTATCAACAAAAAGAAGTATGTTTTGGTGATAGTGGATGATTACACCAGATTTGGATGGGTAAGATTTCTTCGGTCTAAGGACGAAACTCCTCATGCGATTGAGAAGTTTATTGTGAAGACTCAAAGAGCCCTTAATGCAACTGTTCGCTTCGTCAGAACAGATAATGGAACGGAGTTTGTGAATAAGACACTCGACGGTTGGTTTGAGAGTGTCGGTATTTCTCATGAAACGAGCGTACCTAATCTTCAATACTTCCGAGTGTTTGGATCTCTGTGCTATCCTACCAATGACTACGATGACGTTGGTAAACTCAAGGCGAAAGCAGATATAGGTATATTTGTTGGCTATGCACCCACCAAGAAGGCGTACCGAATCTACAACAAAAGAACGCGCAAGATTCAGGAAACCGTTCATGTTGCCTTCGATGAACTTACCGAAGGTTTGACGTCTGTTCAAACCAGTTCAGGCCTCGCACCTTAACAAATGACTTCTGTAACAAACAGAACAGAACTCGAACTTACTGCTTTACAGTCAGGACGCAGCCGTTCTGCACTAGTAAAAGACCCAGAACCACCTAGTGTCCCTCCTACAAAGAAATAGGTAGACGATTTGTTTCAATGGTTTGATGATGATGAGGTTGTTTCGATACCTCCGGTTGTTCCGATAACTCCGGTTAATGGTCCTGCTGCCCCGGTACCCGAGAATGCTAATGGTTCACCTTCAACAACAGTTATCTCAGAAGGCGCTCCTGCAGTTACTGAAAGCCTCTTGCCTCATCAAATACCTCTACCAGACACTAGTGATTCTGATGATGAAACACTGTTCGATCATGTTGACAGTAATGTGTTTGACACCTATAATGCTCCTGAAACCGCTTCAGAAGCATCTTCCTCCAACTCTGTCAATATCGATGTTACTCCCAACAACCAATTACCTCACGTACAAAAGTGGACTCAAGCACATCCGCTTGAAAACATTATTGGGGATAAAGATCGACCTGTCTCTACCAGGAAACAGCTAGAAACCGACGCGATGTGGTGTTTCTTCAATGAATTCTTAACTCATGTTGAACCAAAGACTTACAAGCAAGCCTTAGAGCACTCGTGCTGGATTGAGGCTATGCAGGAAGAAATTCATGAGTTTGAACGTCTAGATGTATGGATACTTGTACCCTGTCCAGATAATATTCTTATCATCCCGCTCAAATGGATTTTCAAAATTAAGTTGGATGAATATGGAGACGTCTTGAAGAACAAAGCTCGGTTAGTGGCGAAAGGATATCGTCAGGAAGCTGGTATTGATTTTGAGGAATCATTTGCTCCGGTTGCTAGATTAGAAGCGATCAGACTCTTCATTGCTCACGCAGCGAGTATGAACATGGTCATCTTCCAGATGGACGTGAAAACCGCCTTCCTTAACGGCGAACTAAATGAAGTTGTCTATGTTAGTCAACCTGAAGGATTTATAAATCCAGATCATCCATCGCACATGTACAAATTGAAGAAAGCTCTTTATGGACTCAAACAAGCTCCACGTGCGTGGTATGACAAGTTGTCGATGTTTTTGCTCAACTCCGGATTTACAAAAGGCGTGGTCGATCCAACTCTGTTCACCAGGAAAGCAGGCAAACATATTCTACTGGTACAAATATATGTAGATGATATCATCTTTGCCTCTACCAATCCCAAAGCATGCAAATTATTTTGCCTTTGGAGATGATACTCAACTTTCAAGATGTCGATGATGGACAATTGTCAATTCTTTTTTGGATTACAAGTTTCTCAAATCCTGAGGCATCTTTATCAAACAATCTAAATATGCTCAGGAATCTTGAAAAAGTTTGGTTTTGGACACATGCACACCCATGAAACTCCCAATGGCGGAGGTCCCACACCTTGATGTAGACAAGGGTGGATAGCTAATTGGTTCCTAATACAGATTTCGTGGTATGGTTGGCTACATTTTGTATGCTCTAGTGCTTCTACGACTGACATAGTATTTGCTGTTTTGTTATATGTGTGCACGGTACCAGGCTATGCCACTGAAATGCACCTTACTGCTATAAAGCGGATCTTTAGTACCTAAATGGAACCATTCACATGGGTCTGGTGGTATCCGATGGACTCCGGCTTTTGAACTTAAAGCTTTGCAGATGCATGATTATGCGGTTGTCATGCACAAGGAGAAGACCTCTGGTTCAGCTCAATTTCTTGGACATAGGGCTTGTTAGCTGGTCATCCAAAAAGCAGAAAAGTACTGCCATATCCACAACAGAAGCTGAATACATCGCCCTATCCGGATGCTGTGCTCAAATCCTCTGGATGCGATCTCAACTACGAGACTATGGATTTGCGTTCACAACAATTCGATGTATTGTGAAATCAAAGTGATTTTGCTCTATGATCGTAATAGTGTTCAACACTCGCGTTCCAAGCACATTGATATTCGTCACCACTTCATCAAAGAGCAGGTTGAAAGGAAAGTTGTTGAGTTGTATTTCGTGGAGACAAAATACCAACTGGCTGACATATTTACGAAGGCCTTACCGAGAGAGCGCTTCGCAACACTACTCCCACTGCTTGGAGTTAAACAAATGTCACCAGAGACTCTCAAGGAACTCCTGGATGAGTCTGTCTCCGAGTAACCAAGTGTTTCACATTGCATTCACATTGTATCATTGTGTATATTAAAAAAAAAAAAAAAAAAAGGAACAAATTGGCTAAATGGCTTGCAGTTATTTCCGACTGTAACCCGGTCTTATCCCAGAGATTTAGTGTACGTTTCAGTGCATTATTTCTTTACAGACAAGAAGTTGTCTAAGCCCCGAACACTTTTTCTAATAAACAACTTGTTTTATCAAACATGTTCGGGATGACCAATTCAGACTGTGACTATAGCTCTTTAAATAGAACACGGGTCATAGTTTGTGGGGGAGAATCAGTACCACTAACAGTTTTGCAGGTCAAATGGACACACTGTTGCTGATTCTATTGGAGAAAGATTGAAACAACCAACCGCTTACAAGTTCAAGACAGATTGCAGTATCATTCTGTAGGGTATTCTAAAGGTCTTGTTTCAATTGCTCACTTGATATTTGTGCTATTTCACCTCACCTCATACGTTGAGGGGGAGATTGATACATTTTAAGTCCATTCTAGATCAAAACCATTCACAAGTTTCACACTTTTGATCGGGGGAGAAAATGTGACTTTACACTTGTAAATAGGATAATTAAATGACTTCAATGATTTATAAATTGCTAAAGTCCTATACATGCATGTGTAAACATCTTTCGATTATCGGACGCACAGGTGTAGGGGGAGCATATGTGTTAATATGATCAAAAATGGTCAAGGTACACAAAAGTTGTGTTATACCACACGTATCTTGATAAAGACAAAGAATCTTTTGTTTCATGTTCGTGTAAAGTGATATTATGAATGCTGAGAAAGAGATGTTTGTTCCACCAGGGTATTCGTATGAATGCCATGCCTGTCTTCGGACTGCGCCCACTAGTGGAAGTGGATTTCCATAAATGTACTTGTACATGTTTGGATTTCCCAAGGACTTCTTATCTTTTGGATATATTTCAAAACATATCAGTGAAGCATTCTGATTTTTAATCTTTCGTTAGTGACCCCAAACAAATTTTATAAGCACATCGAATGTTTTTTCAAATCATTTTTGCCACAGGCCTTCTACGTACTGAATTGTATTAAGAAGTAAACGCTGATAAAGGAACCTGCTCACGGTTATAGTCAGCAGATAGAAACTGTACTGAATCACTCTTTCTTTCTTACCATTTATTAGTAGCATACTTATTAGTTTGTTAGTCTTCGGACATCTGGTCTAGACGAAGGCGAAATTAGGGAATCTATTACGTAGGTATTAGAAGTTCTAGTTGTCACGTGCCGGAAAACTGTCAAGAAGGTTCTTTGAATGAATCTATCTGATCACAGGTGCAGTATTCATACTGTAATCATTGATCCTCACGGAATCAGAGGTTAATGTAACCGACCAGATTGAGTATCGTCTATACTCGGTCCCTTCAAAAATATAAAACCTTCTTGTGTCACAAAATGATTTTTAGAACACATCAAGTGGCACTTGTTAATAACAAAATGTTTTTTGTTGGTGGACTAATTGTTATTTCTTGGCGAATGACGACTCAAAGTTTCCGATGCAAGACACATGCTCGTATCCATACCCACGTATCTGAAGTAATACAAGAACAGTTTAATACAAGGCTTCGAACAATCTATGAGAATCAATGTCTTCTTCAAATTCTAAAATGTAACAATGATTGGAGAAGAGACATCATCAAAAGTTTCAAAGATTCACAGAAATGAGCAGGTGAGTCTAAAGATCAGAGTATGGCATAGTCTAACGTGAAAGGAGATCACAAAGTAATTCAAAGAAAGTAAAGCTTAACAAGTCAAGATAAGATCAAGTCATCACATCAAATTATGAAGATAATGATCAAGGTGTTAAAGATTTGAATTACCAAAGCACAAACAGTGAGTAACCATCAAAAACGAGCTAAGAGACAAGGTCGTGAACTTTCTGACCTCATATGGGGGAGATTGTTTGGTTCACCTAATTGGGACCCAAACAAGGAAGCTTCGGTCACTCGAAGTTACAGACAAAAGTCTAGCTCGAAAGGGACCTATGTTATTTAATGTTTATCATGTATAAGGGCAAAGTTGTGTTTGCAAGCATTGGTTAACCATTTACAAGTGTTGAAGCAAAGAATGGAAGATTAGGGTTTCAAACCTAATCTAGGGTTTTCATACTTGCAAGCTTGGATTTGTGATCCAAACAAGGGTTTGGATTGTGTTGGTCATCATACTACATATCATTAAGGTTATCTAAGACTCTTTATGTATTCATACTTATGATTTTATGTGTTCATATGTTTTATTTAGCTAAATCACCATTTAGGGTTTCTTTAATGGGTTTTGATTAAAAGTGAGATTAGAACACTTGTTATCTTGAACTCTTGGACAAAACATGACCTAATGGACCTAATATATGTAAGACATAAGATATTAAGGGTTCTAATGGATTTGTAACAAAGTGGTAAAGCTAAAAAGTTCTAAAAACAAGTTTTAAACACTTTTTGAGAAATTTATCTTAGGGGGCTGTTTGTATTCGAAAAATTACATATGTATTTTATACTTTTATAAAATACTACATGTCACAAGGATCGAGGGGTCATAAAGAACTCGAAAAACCGATTAATAACGAAGAAGATACGCTATTTACAAGTTTACGATAGTTAATACTTTTATAAAACTATTTTTATAAAAGTTACTATTCATGGCAGAAACTTATACTTTGTAAAACATAAATAATATGATAAAACTTTTAATTTCGAGATCGTGCTCGAAAGAATCGCTAAAAACGGAGCTATAACGAATAAGATACGACGTTTACAAGTTTTACGCTAATTAAAACGTAAAAACGAGTTTATAGCTGTGATGAACAGTAAAATCACTATTCACATCAGAATCATGAAAACCTAAAAATGTGATTTTATGATCACTCGTCTTACTACGAAAGCGTGGGCATAAGAAACGCGAGAAACGGACTAAAAACGACGAAGTTATGTCATTTTTGCTAAAAGGCGTAATTATAAACGTTTTTACCTTATAAATATGATTTCGCTAAAACGATTAGATGGTGATATAGCTATATAGATATATATGTGTTATAGTTACCAAAGTGCTATATTACTAGGGAATTTCATAATGAGGCCTCTTCGGATGGCGTATTGACGAGTTGTTGGATTTACGATTTAAAGTATCCTAGCTCCTCGTACGTCATGTCATGACCTCTTAATTATGATAGCCCGAACGATAGTATGATGATAACTAAATAGGATTATATATGGTAGTTGTTAGACAACATACTCGAGTACTCATACGACCTATATTGGATTAGGTTGCATTCGGCGATTATCGGACGCATTTTGCGTGATATACTTGATATTAGCTCACTCGAGGTGAGTTCATAACCCCACGTTTTACATGATTTGTTTTATAAGTTTTGGGGTGAGAACATGCTTGATTATAAATACATTTACTTGGTTGATTACAAATTGATTTATGCACTTCTTTACTTGTCATGCGATGAGATACAATACTTGGTTTACTTTTTGGACGTAAACACATACTTGACTTTTACTCGAATAATTACGGATTAGCTTAGGTTTCATGAACTGTAAATCACTTGGAGGGTGAGCGCGATTGTTATAAAATAGATCTATTGGGGATTGACAACCCTCGTTCGGGTGATTAGCTCTCACTAGTTCGAGATCGAACTAACGAACGTTATACCATGTCGGATATGAATGGATTGGTGTCTACATGACCAACAACTATATACTAATGAACATTTACCGTGCCTTGAATAAAGTGGCATACTTACAAGTCTACGTCGCAGTTTCCATGAACTTAGAGTAATCGTAATCATTTCTCTTACATACTTGAAACTAATTGGGATATTGTGCTCATTATAATATCTACTTGAAACATTTTGGGATATCGTGTTCATTACAATATATACTTGAAACATTTTGGGATTTTATATATATAGTTTTGGGATTTACATTCATACTTACAAAAACCTATGAACTCACCAACTTTAATGTTGACACTTTTAAGCATGTTTTTCTCAGGTGAAATAGATGTATGACATACTTGATGTGCATTGGAGTCCAAATTTACAAGATTTTTTTTCAAACGACTCAATTAGAGGTCGTTCCCTCCTGACTTGTGCAATGGGAGCATGAAGTAACGCTCTCGGAAACACATTCCGCTGCGACCCATTTTTAGGGGTGTTACATATTCGATCAGAAGGAGTTGAGTATGCGCCAAAGGAGGTAGATCGAGTTATTTAGTGATTATGAATGTAAAATTCGCTATCATCTGGGTAAAGCGAATGTGGTGGCTGATGCCTTGAGTAGGAAGGAACGGGTGAAACCTAAACGTGTACGGGCAATGGCTATGACTATTCAATAGGAAGTAAAAGGAATGATACTGGCAGCTCAGGGTGAGGCGTTCAATCAGGAGAACATATTTGCTGAAAGGTTACATGGTTTAGATCAGCAGATGGAAAGGAAAGGAGACGGAAGTTTATACTTTATGGATTGAATATAAGTTCCGTTAATAGGAGGTGTGAGAACAGTAATTATGGATGAGGCTCATAAGTCCATGTATTCTGTACATCCTAGAGCGGATAAGATGTACTATGACCTTCGAGATATGTACTGGTAGACGGGAATGAAGAGGGATATTGCTACCTATGTTAGGGAATGTTTAACTTGTACAAAGGTGAAGGCTGAGCATCAAAGGCCTTTGGGCTTATTACAACAACCAAAGATACCTGAATGGAAGTGGGAAAACATCAACATGGACTTCATCACTAAGTTACCTAGAACAAGGAGTGGGCACGATGCGATATGGGTTGTGGTTGATAGATTGACCAAATTAGCACATTTTGTGGCAACACGTGAAGATTATAGTACGGAGAAATTGGCGAGATTGTACACCGATGAAATTGTCACGCGTCATGGAGTGTCTATGTCGATTATTTCGGATCGTGATGCACGGTCTACATCACGTCTCTGGCAAACATTTCAAAAAGCCTTAGGAATGCGATTGGATATGAGCACGGCTTATCACCCTCAGACAGATAGATAGAGTGAGCGTACAATTTAGACGTTGGAGGATATGTTAAGGGCATGTGTGATAGACTTTGATGGCAGTGGGGACGTCCACCTACCGTTAGCCGAATTCTCTTATAACAACAGTTATCACACCAGCATTCAGTGTGCTCCGTTCGAAGCCCTATATGGAAGAAAATGTAGGTCACCCATGTTATGGGCTGAAATTGAGGAAGGTAGTTTGATTGGACCCGAATTGGTGCAAGAAACGACTGATAAAGTAGTGATTATAAAAGAGAAGCTAAAATTGGCGAGAGATCGTCAAAAGAGCTATGCTGATAACAGGCGCAGACAGTTGGAATTTGAGGTTGGGGATCGTGTGATGCTAAAGGTGTCGCCTTGGAAGGGCGTGGCTCATTTTGGGAGGAAGGGTACGTTAGCCTCGAGGTATGTAGGGCTATTTGAGATTCTTGAAAGGATCGGTCCTGTAGCATATCGATTAAGATTATCCGAGGAATTGAGTAGTGTACATGACACGTTTCACGTGTATAACCTAAAGAAGTGTTTGGAGGATGCTAGCCTGCATGTGCCAATGGATGAAATTAAGGTTGACAAAACTCTTCGTTTCGTTGAGGAACCTGTAAAGATTATGGACCATAAAATTAAGAGTTTAAAACATAGTAAGATATCACTTGTGAAGGTTCGTTGGAATTCAAAGCGTGGTCCCAAGTTCACTTGGGAGCGCGAAGATTATATAAAGTCTAAGTATCCTCAGTTTTTTGTTGATCGTGCTGATGAATCGGCTAGTTAAATCTCGGGATGAGATTTCCTAAAGGAGGGGATACCGTGACAACCGGGATTTGAGCAGGTTAGTTTATACCTTTTGAAATGGCTAAGAGTTCATTTTATGTGTTTAGGTGTTGTGCAATGTGATTTATGTGTGCTAAGTGGGTTAAGTAATATGCTTAATATCATTTTGAGTGTGTTTGTGTTTGGTGGTGAGTATTTCATTTGTTCACGGTTAGTGACAATGGAAAAGAATGGCGTATTGCATGTAATGCTACGACAATAGTTGGATTATTACGTGTTAAGCGTTTATGAGAAATGTGGCATTTTAGAAATGAAATAAGTGAGTGAAATATAGAGGTTTGTAGCAAACTTTCTAAAAATAGAAAGTGGTTTGGTGAAATGAAAGTTATATTTAGAAAGTTTAGTAAGTAGCGTTTAAGTAAAAAGGTTTAATCAAATTAGCTTAGGTTTTTATAAAAACTTAAGGAAATGAAGTAAATTAGTTAATTAATAAAAAAATATATAAATAAATATAGAGTGCGTCCGATTTTAAAAGAAAATAAAAAAAATGTTTTATTTAAAATACAATTAGAGTTGGGCTAGGATTTGTTAGACTATTATCCCTAAGATAAGAAGCCCTAAG
>BQNB010117744.1:3028-21121 GCA_026074375.1 Tanacetum coccineum
GTTGAATTCTTTCGTGGCTTACATGCATCCCAAACAGTTTTTTTTCGAGCTTATTTTGAAGATTTTATTTGTATGTGGCTTATTAAGGGGTGTTTGGGAAATGCTTATTTAACGAAAAGCTTGAAACTTTCCTCTTCTATCTTGTTTCTAGCTTATTTGTTAATTGATTTCGTGGCTTATTCTGTCATATATAAGCTTATTTGAGCTTGTCGATGGTTATTGAAGTGTTTTGACAGAAAAATGGCAAAAAGGACGAAAACTGTACTTTCCGCGGAATAACGAGAAGTGGTCGCGGAATACAGGTTATTTGTCTAAGCTATCCCGCGGAATAGCGCAAAGTACCAGCGGAATATCAGGTTTACTACCCGCGGAATACAAGGTTTTTAACCAGCGGAATACAGGATATTCATACCCGCGGAATAACAGGTTTTTTCATCTCGCGGAATACAGGTATTTTGTCCCGCGAAATAGAGGAGCCATACCCGTGAAATACCATATTTTATACCCACGGAATAACAGGTTTCTTAACTGCGGAATACAGAAAGTTTTCCTGCGGAATGCCAGTTTGTAGTCCTGCGGAATACCAATTTATAGGTTTACATATTTTTTCGATCTGCGCATCAGGTGGGCATGTGACCGACTTTGGGCATATGACCGAATATGGGAATCTAATAATCAAAACAAAAACACCAAAGCAAACACAACACGTAATGCTAAAACGATCCTATTAAAGATTTACTAAAACGTCAAATGGCTATGAATTTTGATTTAGAATGTCAAGTGATCACGGAGTTGATTTGGTATCCTTTATTTGAGATTAAAGTGGGTTTCACGAGGGCGTGTGCTTATTTTATCATCAAGACTTCCTTCTACTTTCTACCCCTTTTTTTAAGCCCCCTATATCGATTGATGACTTGCTTGAACTTATAAAGCTTATGATTAAGACTTGGATTATCTAGTTTCCTGTAGTCGGGGTGGTTGGTTGAAGACCTGGTTAACTATCATTTAAAGGAGTTACGTTGTAGTACTCGGTGTCACACGCAAATGCCGATGTGGATATATTCAAGAGGTATGATACTTAGGCGGTGTTTGGGATTGCTTATTTAAAATAGATTATGCGTTTTGAAAACGGATAATCAAATAATCAGTTGTTATAAAACGTGATTTTAAAATATAGTGTTTGGATTTGATTATGTTGTTTGATATCACAATAATCAAATAATCAGTTTTTTTTAGTGTTTGGCAAACCAGATTATTTATGACTATACATGTAAAATGACCAAAATAGACATACTTATATATGATTTGGATTTATAAGTTTAGAATGTAAGGTTTTAAAAAGCATACTTATTAATTAAAAAATAACTTGAAAAATATATTACGTAATTATATTGACCATTTTGATCATGTTTAATTGCTAAGTTATATTATATTGCATATTAATTACTCTATAAACTATTTGCATATACATATCCCTTATCCTTTCACTGCCAACCTTTTCTCTTATCCTTTCATTACCCACCTTATCACTTCATTCACTCCTTTTCCAACTCATATTTACCCATCATCATGGTCCTCAGCAATGGTTTAACGACATTGTTCATCACCAACGTAATCTCCATAACCACGTATACTTATCGAAAAATCATGGATTTTCTTGTTAAAGAAAAGGATTGAACAATATTTTGTTTCCATTTTCATCCTAAAGCATCAACTAACAGTGAACAAATAAAAGAAATGCATTAAGGGTGAGTGGGTAATTTTACCATGAGAAGGGAAGTGCGTTTTGCAACAGCACCTATGTTGCTGCTTTTCCAAAATGGAGTTTTGAGAGATTATAAACGCATATAATCACTTATTCACTCTTAGTATCCAAACACTAAAAACTAGATTATTGCGTTTTCGAAACGACTACATAATCAGATTAATCAAGTCAAACTGCCACAGCCAAACACCCTCTTATACCTTCCTAGACAAGGCATAATGTATAAAGGGATTCTGAAGCTGCAGATTTCTCTACACCGTTCTTCAATCAACAACAATGCAAGCTTAAGTAACAAATTTGGGGGATTTTACTTCAGTTTCAAGTTTGGTATATCGGGTTTACTTCACACAAGTCTGAGTCACATCCATAGCCCGAAAGGAATACCCACCCCCGAGGTGAGTTAAGTTGGCTGGAGAGATATAAAGGTTGAGATGCTGTTATCAACAATTATCATGTGATATTTGAAGCTACATAATGTCAATGGTACTTCACAGTCTAAGCAAAATTTTTGAAAATTCTTCAATGTCATTCATAATTTTTAAGATGTTTGCTTATGACAAGAACTTCTCGAGTATATGGGCGTACACGTCAATGATGCTTTCGAGAGTTCGAAACCATCATGGGGGAAACAGTATTTGTACTTTGATGTTATCTAATGGTCAACTTCCAGGGGGAAGTAGTGGTTTACTATCTATTAGTATGGTTTGTGTCGAAATATTTTTGATAAGTTGTGAGAAGATTTTATATGCGTCACTTGCATGTTCCACCGAACGAATATTCACCAAGACCAAATGTCATGATACACTATAAAAGTAGTATTAGTTGGTGTGGTTGGCTGATTCTTTTATAAAATTCCGCTATGCACATTAAATGTCAATGTTAGAAGATCGTTTGAACTACATCAAAGTTTCAGAATCTGCTCAAGATATAGATATTGGTTTTGAGGGAAGCTGATTCAAAAACTTCGCTAAAAAAAGTCTATGAAGAAAGCTTTTCAAGACATGTTGATGAATTGGGGGAAAGTTAATCCAACTCATGCATAATACAATGGTTCCAAAACAAGTAAAGACATAGAAGATCCAAGCTGAAGTACAAGTATTAAGACTAGAAGACAAAGACGTCATCTTCAGCATTAGAAGCGCTTTAGAAGACTTTATTTTGTTGTATTTATACTTGTTAGGAACATTGTAAGTAATTCCGCATGTCTACATATAGGGAGAAGATTATTAGCCTTAAAATATGAAGACTTATATAAAATTACATTAGTTTACTTATAGCCGGATACACGAGGACTAGATATGTCAATAAATGATAGTTAAAGTATCTCGGGCTATATATTCCCCTCCATACTTCCACGGAGGGGTGAGGAAATCATTTTGTATCTCATAAGTGTGTGTGTTTCTTCTCTTTCTCTCAAGAAACACACACATCTTCCTTTTCTCTCTCTAATCTAATAAACATGGCAATTTATTTCTTTTATCCTCTCCGGCCTCCAGATCATTACTAGTTAGTGAATTTATAACGTTGACAAAAAGTCTTTGTGAAACTCTTGCATTGTGGATACTCTTAAAGAATATTTTAATCTAACTCGCATTGGGTTCACAGTTTGATTTACTTGTTTAATTATGCTTTAAGTACAACAATAACAATAATTATTTTTTTTAAAACGAATGTAGAGTGTATGGGCTATATTTTATATAAAGTTTAACATTAGATATTTTATAAAGTTTTGGACTGAATTGTAAATTATATTGAACAATTATAAAATAACGTTATTTTAAATTTAACTCTTTAATTTTAATTACACTCTTTATTTTATTTTAAAATTTCTCTTTCATCATTTTACATCACATATCTACTTTATACATCAAGTTACGGAATCAAATCAATTGATGCTTTATACCTAACCACTAAAGTTTCAAAATAACCTTCTATTTTTATATAAAAAATGTTACAATTTTGACACATGTATTTTTATGCAAATATTTTTTACAAGACGTAAAATTAAACAATATTGAACAAAAAACTCAATTTTAACTTTTCAATAAGCTAAAGGAGAGACCTCGATTTTAAAAATATGTTTTTATCAAGGTTGCAAAAATCGTGAATCGTTAGCAGTGCGGTCGACCACCTTGTAGCTTGTAATCGCTCTAGGTGGGATTAATCGGATTGGCATTTCTGGCAAAATTTAGATATTTTCGGCAAGTTTTGTGTATTTCCGGCGAGTTTTAGGTATTATTGGCAATATTTTTTTCTAACAAACAACTTGTAATAGATTTAAACAATTACTATAAGTGATCAAAATAAGTTTCGGTGAGTTTTAGGTACTTTTGGCAAGATTAGAAGGTTTCCGGCAAGTCTGACCTCCGTTGATCGCTGTTGACCACGTTTGACCTAATTTTTTTTTTGAACGACGATTTATTAAAACACTAGCAAGGAGCTAGATCAAACAAGAACAATATAAGGGTTCTTAAGCCAATCGTCCCACTTGAACGACGCTTTACATCTGAATTTACACCAATAAAAAGAACTAGAAACTAAATTACCAAATATCAGCACATTTTCAGGGATCTTCTTATCAAACAGAAGCTTGTTGCGAAAGTTCCATATATACCACCACAAACCATAGTATACACCATAGTATATACCACGTTTGACCTATTTGTTTGACCCAGTTACATAAATCGGCAAGGTCGGTGGCCTTGTAGCGCCTAGGCGGTGATTAATTGGCACTGTAAACTTTTTTTTGCAACACTGGTTTTTATATTTGTTGATGAGAAACACCCATTTTCAATTTTTTTAATTTTTCCTTATTATATAAGAGATATACATAGTATTATGGGTAAAGGCTATAGAATACCAACGTACTTTTTAAAATTTACCGTAATGAACAACTTATTTTTTTATTATCGATACCACCAACTTACATTCAAATTTTGTTTCAACATGAACAAAACGTTTGTACCGTTAGTTATTATGTGGCAACGTTAGTCCATTTAGCTAACGATCGTTTGAGGAAGTTGCAAAAATCGTCCCTGTGGTTTTCATATATATTTTTTTTCGAAAAAAATTTCTTTCGTTCAAAATTTTTTATCGAAATTTTGTATGTTTCGAATTTTTTTTTGAAAATTTTTACACACCTTTTTGAAAATTTTTACACATTTTGTAAAAAAAATTCGAAAAAATTTTTACACATAAAAATTTTCGAAAAAAATGAAGTTTCGATTAAAAAATTTCGAAAAAAAATGGTTCGAAAGAAAAATTTTATACACATAAAAAATTTTCGAAACTTCTTTTTTTTCGAAAATTTTTTATGTGTATAAATTTTTTTTATATTATAATGTCGAAGAAAACTTTTCTATAATTAAAAACATTCCATTCCGAATACTCTCCAGAAATTCTTATCAAATAATATTACATAGACATGACTATAAAAAATATCAACACCTTGAAAAAATCTAATAATTAATCTTCCACCACTCTCGCCTGCAAATGATAACAAAAAAATACTACTGACATCAAAGAAAAAACATCTGTGTAATTAACCAAATAGTAAAAATTTAAAATTCAATATCTAAAATCTCAACTAACTGTTATATAATCCAAAAGTATATACATAGACCATATAACACAAAAAATATATATATCATATAACTAAACCAACCAAACAATACAAGAAACAAACAAAATGTAAACACAATCACCATCCACTAAATAACCTATTATTTTATAATAATATTTCTATTGCTGTAATACCATAAATAGAATAACTAATGTTTATGATTTACTTGATCACAATTGACACTTGTACCCTATTTAAAAACCGACATACAAAAATGAGTCCTCATAAAATCAAAGAAACAAACTAATCAATGTAGGATCTGTACAAGTAGAAAAAATTAAAAATATGATGTATAAATAAGTATCCCAACTGAAATATACGTAGACATTATACAAAAAAACTATAAAAAAGCGCAAAAAAATATAATAGGCACAAAAAACAACAACAATACTCCAATTGTAAAGATCCACAAAAAACAAATACTGGCCCCACATACAATTAACAAATATTACTAAGATTATAAAATAAAACACACACGATTAATGAAAGAAATCTAACATTATGATAGTGTTACTCGCCCCTTACTTAAAAATATAAGCGCTGAGATAAGCAATTACTTGTATGTGTATAAGTGTATAAATAAAAAAACCATATTAAACCCCATTACATACAACAAA
Organism: Tanacetum coccineum; assembly: GCA_026074375.1. Taxonomy (NCBI): domain Eukaryota; kingdom Viridiplantae; phylum Streptophyta; class Magnoliopsida; order Asterales; family Asteraceae; genus Tanacetum; species Tanacetum coccineum. The sequence goes on from BQNB010117744.1 coordinate 9,033, forward strand.
CAGTCTTGAACAAAAAAATTTAACACCAACTACCCCCGAGTAACAAAAGCGCTATAAAACTGAGTGACTTGTTATTAATACTAAAAAAAATACCAAATAGCATAATAATGAACTACCACTACATTAACCTAGCCTATTAACATAAATTAAATGTAAAAACGATATAAAAACAAATAAAAACTCGACTTGTTGATTATCGTGATAGTAAGTCACACAACCCATCATACTAACTTATATCAAGAACTTGTTTACTAACTTTTCGCCACAAAAAAACCATCAATCTTTTAATCGATCCAAACGCTATAAGAATGATGTGATATAGAGCAAAAAATAACTTTTACAGTATAGCTTTTGATACCATGAATAGAAGTAAAATACTATGTTAATGTACTAATATTAGTGCATAAGTCTGTAGACCTTCATCTGTGTAGACACTCCTCATATGCTTAGGTACTTTGATGTGCCAACACTCGAGAAGCAGCCTTCATCTTCTCATTTAAGTATGGTAATATTTACACGTTGTAAAAGCACAGTACTGTGCGCACTCCTGTGTAGTTAAAATAACGCGAGAGGTTGTCACATTGTCAGATATGTGTAGTTACATGATGTGTGTGTCTCTCTATTTCGCCACTATGTAACTACAGTGTATCAAGAGCACAGTGCAAGACAAGTCTCTAAGATTGTTAATTAATGTAGTGACATAATCACAGATGATATGAGCTGGCAGATCCTCGGCTGATTATTGTAGTCAGATAGATAATTGAAAGTGTTCGAGCTCTTGTGCTCTGTATACCTGTGATAGACCCTCCAATATAGTAGTTTAGAATCTGTAGTATGCATCAATATACAAGATGCTCTAAGAGGATAGTGTGTATATGATCTCTCAAGATAGAGTTGATAATTGTAGACATGCTTAGAGAATTGCGAAAGATAGATTTTGATTGTGTCATAGAAGTACGAGTCATACTGTTGTAAATTGTTATTGAGTTTCTATAGCAGACTCGAGTATGGTATTTGAATCTCTGAGTTAGAGATGAAAGAACACAACTCTCTTGGTATGTGATAGTAAAGTGATAGTCAAATCGTATGTCTATCTATGAAAAGAGAGACTATATATGAATAAGAGAGAATAGAAGAATTAGTATCCTAACTAATGAGTCTAAGAAGTTATAAAGAGTGTGAATATATGTAGTGTGCAAGTATTTCATGCTGAGAAGAAGTGTCAGTTGGTAAAAGCGATAGATGATAGATGTGCTCGTAGAGTAAGAGCGCTTCTAAGTGATCGCTAGAGTCGTCGAATGATTGCTTGGGGTGATTCATGAATTGTGAATTGATTTGACGCTCATTTATTATTAGGGAGAATCAGCTTTAAAGCGCTTTGTGCTCGTAGAGTAGAACACGTTTTGTTGACGTGTGGAGCTCTAAATCAGTATCTCGGCTTCTGATGCATGCCCAAGTATTAAAGAACATGCCCACTTGTTTCTAGAAGCACAAGATCGTGTGAAGAAAATGGCTTCTTTCAAAATGGTACAACTTGGCTCGAGAATTCTGCTTTCAAGCCTGGTACCAGACCCCGACGAAATTGGGGGGGCAATAACGTGGTTTACAGAACTTTTGAGCCCCGAAACACTATATTTTAAGAGTTATTTGCATTTTCGTGTTTTTTCGAGTTTTTTAGACTTTTGTTTTTAGGCTAGTTTTCGGCCCGTTTGTCTTTTGAGGCCCATTTTAGTTTTTTATGCCTATTTAATAAGCGCTTTGTAACACTTCTGTCCTATTCAGTTCAATAAAATTAAAAAAGTCTATTTTTTTCGACAGTTTTTGCTAAGAATTATCCTAATTATCGTATTCATGTGAATAACAGGATGGATTTGTGTTATCAGTTTATAGTCTACCATCAGATTCATACTAATTTCTTTTGTGTAATATACCATGATTTTCTCATAAATTTTTGAGATTTTAATAATAATATAATAATAATAATAACAATAAATCTTTATTTTTCATGGATAAAGGCTTGATGTTGTGCGTGGATCCTTACTGGTCCTTCGCCTATTTAGGTTGCACACAATAGTGATGTGTAGGCCACTTAAATGCTTGATTTTTGTCGTGGTGTGCTCGTGATTGATGCAGAGAAAACGTAAAGCTGTCAAGTACTGAGGCCTAAGTGTGCCCAATATTGGATATGTTTTCTCCATTCTCATTCTCTTACTTTTGGAGAATTAGAGGAGGTCGTGATTGCCCTACTGAAGCGAATCCGAAAGTTCTCCGTGGCTCAAGACGTTGGGGCGCGAGCTGCTGTTCACATCTTTAGTAAGGTTAGTTTTACTATAGCTAAAGGAGTGAGGCCCATATAGTATCTCGACTCCCCACTAATTTCTTGTAAATATCCTAAATTTCTAATAAAGTGATGTTTATATAATAATAATAGTAATAGTAATAATAATAATAATAATAATAATAATAATAATAATAATAATAGAGGATCCGAAGATTCTCCGTGACTCAAGACATTTGGGCACACGCTGCTATTCACATTTTTAATAAGATCGGCTTTGTTGTTGCTAGAGAAGTGGGGACTCAGATAGTATCTCGGCTTTTCACTAATTTATTATAAATACCATGAATTTCAAATAAATGATAATAATAATAATAATAAATTAGAGGGGGCCCAAATAGTATCTCGGCTCCCCTCTAATTTATTGTAAATCTTTTAAGTTTCTAATAAAATGATTTATTATACTAATATAATAATAATAATAATAATAGATTTTTGATGATAAAAATAATGAATTTTCATGAAATTGTAAATAGTGAAATTTTGAATTTCATGTATGTGGGATATTTAAGGATTTTCGTTCTATTTTACTCTCTTCGTCTCAAAATTATTATACATCCCGACAAAAAACACACAGTTTAAGAAAAATGCATTTATCATACCTACTTTCTTGTTTTCTTATATTTAGGCACACATTAGTCAGTTCATTAGATAATTTAATTAGTCCTCTTTCAAAGTTTGTATAATATCTCAAAAACAAAGGGTATTTGGTAAAATTTGATCAAACTTCCATATCTATTTTTAGTAGAATAGACAATTAAGATTGCGGGACATCTTCAAAAGAATATGTGAACAGTAAAAATGAGACGGCATTAGGATGAAGATAATTTAGGGGTGTCAATTCGGGTCCAGGTTTGAGGTCGGGTTCGGGTCCAAAGAGGTCAGGGTCCCAGGTCTGCAGGTCGAGCTCTAAAAATATATACCCGACCGACTCCTATTTGAACTCGGGTTAGTCGGGTTCGGGTCTAAAAAAAAATAAGGGTCGGGTAAAGTCAGAAGGTCGGAGCAAGTCGGATTTGTGCGAGGGATGACTGATCGAAGAGCACGATTAGAGTAAGAGTTGTCTATTAAGGAAGTGGTATTAAGAAAATTTTGAATTTTTATTAGGAAAATTTGAATATTGTGAGTAATCTGCTCAAGTATAAGAAAAAGAAGAAGAAATATAGAGAAGTCTGATAGAGACGCTCGGGGTGACGAGATCGGGTTGACCCGACGAAGGCATGATAAGTAATAGAAGGAAACCAGATACCCGACCTATTTCTGAATTCGGTTAGTTCGGGTTGCCCGACTGGGACCGACTTCAATTTTGAGAACCCGATTAACCCGACCCCGGAATAAAGGATCGAAGAAGATCTCGAGGAAAGAGTCGTCGAGAGGAGATAGGGTCGGGTCAGGATATTGCCTACCCTAGAAGTATTAGCAGCACCAAACACATTAAGGTAATGAAAGTAAGAATCCAGATCTTAAAATTCTTTAAATGTGCCTTAAAAAATGTTATGGAATGTAAATTTGACTTAAAAATTTCATTCAAAAATCTTCAAAATCCCGCGAATTAAACGAGACCTAAGTGTTCCTGAACGTCGAAGTAACAAAACTTGGATTATGTGCCTCTTGCTGTGTCATATCAAACACACTGAAGTAAAGTCATTTTTCTCGAAATAGGTCACGCGTGGCTGCAGATTTTACATGTAAAAAATTTAGATATATAATAACGAATGTCACTCCGTGTAACATTTATTATCATCAAAACAGACCGCAAGATTCTAAAAACGGACCAATTGTTTTAATTAAAAAGCCCAAGATTAAAGGAGCATTTTAACTAGGAAAAACAATGTAACAAACTTTTGTTGGTAAAGTATCGAAAGAATCAATGTACGAATAGAGGGGGAACACAAAAAAAAAAGTTAAACGTTTGAATGCATTGAATGAAATGTAATATCTCGATAGATAATGGAAATGAGTGTTGTTGGGGGGTATCAGTTTCGTAACTAAGTTAACGGAGATTATGTGCAAAAGCTTATGTGATAATCAGGGCCGTCCCGTGAATTTCAATGGCCCTGTGCAATAATCACACTATGGGCCTCTTGAAAACGAAAATGGCTAAGATGTGTAAGCGGATATAAATTTAGCAAACTACAGCGAAAATCAAAGTCTAAACATCAAAACAATAATGGTTATTAAGTTACTGACATTATTTTAACTGCTCTTTATTAAAAAAAAAATTAAACAATATGTAAAGATACCAGCATAGCTTTCACATCTGAGTATTTTATCATTTGCAATAGTCGTTTAAGAAGAAAAATAAAGGTTTTCAGACGAGGGGTAAAACTACTAATTTTGTAACCTACTTGTCTTTGTTTAATACTTTAATGATATAGTTTTAAAAGCTTTAGAAACTTAAGGAGGCGAAATGTAAATATTAGAAAGTTAAAAGGGCGAACAGTAAACAACTCAGGTAATCATCTTTCTCAGCCACACACGCAATTCATTTCCAGTTATCCACACCATTGGAGCACTGGTACATGCCATTTTTTCTTTTTGATATTACAAGATTCTTATCAATTACTTTTGTAAAAATTAAATAATAATATGTTGTTTAACACATTTTATGAGTTTTATGCAGGAAATTAAATTATATCATCCAATATGTCTAAGATCGTGGTGCCCCTAAGAGTATGGAGGCCCTGTGCGGTCGATCACCCGATCACCCTCCACCGCACCGCACATGCAGAAGACAATCAGGCCATCGGTGGATAATTAATATGAGGGGGTTTTATTGTACTGTAGTAGTGCTTAAAGTAGTTTAAAATGAGAAGTGATCTTAACCATTGAATCTATTAATTAATATATGATTTAATTAATAGTAGATACACGACATTAAATCTTATACATAAAAAATGATGTACAACCACTAAAAAACTTGATACGTAACAATTTATAGCTGATACATATGTTACATAGTTTTGCTGCACAAAAGACTATTAATAGAAATAAACATTTTATTTGCAAATTCAGTGATACACTCTTACAAGATTAACATCCGATGTTAAACAATACGATTGTTAAACTATAAAATAAAACAATGATACACAGAGAATCTAGTAATATTAAAAATCGCGAACCAACTGCTCGTTCATGAACCAAAACCTCCAACAACTCGTACACGAACCAACAACTCGTACACGAACCAACAACTAATTAATGAATGTGATATTTGTTCAATCTATGTTGCTTCTCACTTTAACAACGTTAAGCACCTACACCATTTTAACTAAATTTATTAAATATGATGACTAAAGATATATTATACTAGCCGTTGGAAAAAAAATAGGAATCTAGCTTCAAATTCACATACATTTATATTTTACACATACCAATTATATGATACGTTAATTTTTTTTGTTGAAGTGAAATTTGAAGACCTTAACTATATAACGGATTATGTTTATTTGAGGCCTTATATATGAGACTTTGTGCCACGGTTAACATAACTTTGCACACCCTCAATACGACAGTAAGGGATAACACACCTTTATGTGGTTAGTAGGTCCACCTCTTTGAAACACTCTCTATACACCCTATGTATGAAATGAGGGGTTGGAAAACAAACTTTTTAATCCTTTTTTTGTACTTTCATGTTTGTTAATATTTTTTGTATATGAAACTTTATATTTTTGTTTCGTTTTTTAATTTTGTAGTTTTATAATATAAATAAAATTATAAAAATAAAAATTAACTGTAAAAAAAGAAAATAACAGAGGAGTACAAATATCCTTTTAGGGGGTATGTATTTGGTGAAAGTAGGTAGTTCGATAGTCCCGATAGATCTATACTACTTATAAAGAACGAATCATCATCTTTTAAAGTTAAAGACTCTTAAAAAAGAGTAAAGTGATATACTGAAAATACCAATTTATTAGAAATGGTAAAAAAAATCCGCCGCTAAAGTTAAGTTTAAATATTGTTTAATCCTCTAATTTTTATCAATTTTCGTTTATAGTCCGTAGACTTTTTCCTTTGCAATGATTAAAAATTGAACCGGTAAATTTTGCATTAGGGGACGCACCACAAGTTCGCATGTATTATTATTTGCCGCGATATATCGTCGCTTTGCGCGGATACGTGTCTAGTTTAATACTCCCTCTGTCCCATATTAAGTGTCCACAATGGAATCTTTGAGGTCTTTTTTCATCAACTTTGACTGTAAATATTTGTGTTTGTGTTATATAATACTTAATGAAAATTATACCAATGAAAAATACATTCAAAACTCTATCAATTCTTATATTTTGCATCAAGTATCATATAACATAAAAAGAAATAATTAAGGTCAAAGATGAAGAAAAAAGACTTGAAAAAGTCAAACTGGACACTTAATGTGGGACGGAAGTAATAGTAAAGACATATCCTTATTATTACATTGAAAAAAACAGTTTCATATTTTCTTAGGCAAATTACATTTTTTACCAAAAAATTAACTGAAAATATGAATAAATTTGAACAACTGGAATGTTCCTCCAGAAAGACAGGTAGAGTTCCGAATTAATTTCATACAGAGAAGTACTCCTATTGCCAAAACTCCCTAAAGACTTGCTCAATCGAGATGCAAGAATGAAGCAGTTACAAGAATTGCTAGATAAGGGCTTCATTCGCCTAGTAGTTCCCTGTGGGGGAACTGGTCCTTTTTGACAAAAAGAAAGACGGAAGTATGCAAATGTGCATTGACTACCGAGTACTAAATAAAGTTACTATCAAGAACCATTATCCTTTACCCAGAATCGATGATTTCTTTTATCAGCTTCATGGAGCAAGTTTCTTTTCTTAGATAGATTTAAGATCAGGATATCACCAGTTAAAGATCCGGGAGGATGATATCCCGAAATCGACCTTTCAGACCAGACATGGGCATTATGAGTTCACTCTTATGCCATTTGGCTTGACTAATGCTCCAACAACTTTTATGGACCTGATGAATCGGGTTTGTCGTCCGATGTTAGATAAATTAGTTATTATGTTTATTGATGATATCTTGATTTATTCTAAGCCAGCCAGTGATCATGAAACTCACTTACGCCAAGTACTTAGTATACTAAGACGAAAAAACTCTATGCTAAGTTTTCAAAATGTGAATTATGGCTTCGAGAAGTTCAGTTCCTTGAACATTTCATTAATAGTGAGGGCATTAAAGTTGATCCAGCAAAAATTAATGCCATCGTGAATTGGGAACAACTTAGTCCCACATAAATAAGATATTTTCTTGGACATGTGCATTATTACCGTCGTTTCATCCAAGACTTTGCTAAGATTGCATCCTCTCTTACTAAATCACTTGTAAGAATGCTAAATTTGAGTGGGGCGAGGATCAGGAGATAGCCTTCCAAATTCTAAAGCTGAGACTGAATCAGGCACCAATAGTATTGCCTGAAGGAAATGATGATATGGAGGTCTATTATGATGCGTCCTCACATGGCCTCAATTGTGTCCTCATGCAAAGAGGCCGAGTCATAGCTTATGCCTCTAGACAACTTAAGAAACATGAGGAAGACTATCCTACTCATGATTTAGAGATTGTATGTAACACCCTCAAATCTGAGTATGCAGCGAAATGTTGAATATCCGAAGGCGTTACATTATTGGGTCAATAGCACAAGATCTGAGAACGACTACTAAACGTGTCGTTTGAAAAAGATACATTGGATTAACAAAATACTTGTTTGTTACATAAGCTCATGGCTTTAAATTGTTCAACAATATAGATAAAGATTCCGGTTTATAACAATTGTCCCCAAAGTGTAATAAGACCCCAAATCTTAAGTGTTGACTCTTCATTTATTGACTCCCAATGTATCATCGCACCTCGTGCCTTATTGACCTGAAAAACATGCTTAAAACGTCAACATAAAGTTGGTGAATTCATAGGTTTATATAAATCGATGGTAGGACCGCAAGATTTCCAAGTGTATGATTAAGCAACAAATGCAAACATCATAAAAAGTAATTACGTTTCCTAAGCTCATGACACCGAAGCTCGACATATATGGATGCAAATATAAATTTGCCAACAGGTGTCCGTGAATGATGTGCTAACCCCGCCCCCTGCAAACACTCCCAGATTCGACATGGTAGCGTATGGTTTTCAGTCTGATAGCTAGTCACCCGAACGGATTGTTAATCCACCATAGACTCTATCCATAACATTGCGCCCTACAATGTACTTCCCTATACAATCTATGCAATTAACAGTTCATGATCATGACCGTAATGGGTTATGGTTAAACTTAGGAAACACTAAATCATGGATAAAATGACACTTGCGTCCAGGTTTGTAAAACAAAGCATGTTCTCACCCACAGGATGTAAATCAATAAAATAATTGTAAAGATGGGGCTATGAACTCACCTTAGCCGGTAGTTCTCTGAATGATAATAAATATCCAAGTAAGCAGTGGATCACACCGTCAAGTACCTAAGTAAGTACGGTCAAGTCTTAGTTTACACATTTAGCAACGACTCCATTGTATTAAACTAAATTCCCATTTTTAAGGTTTTAATATATACCGTTTTATACTAGTGTGGCCGATGTCACAGACGTTGTATTTAACATTCGTCGTTTTGTATTTGAAACAGTGAAAAATTGTTTCTTTAATAAAACTATATCATATTTATTACTTCTCGATAATAATATTTAATCATTACTCGAAACATAAACGTATATATGTTAATATATATATCCCGTTTGTACTCGCTTAAGTTCATAAAAACAAGTCTTTTGTTTTATCAAGCAAAATCATAAGTTTTTCATTTTTACGGTTTTAGTCCCTTGGTTTACAGTTCTTATTTACAGGGGGGTCGAACTCAAGTTTTAATATTATTAAAACTTATCATTAATCTTTCAATAGTTTACATCTTTAGCCCTTATTTACTTAGTTTTATGATATGACGAAAATGGTCCTTATGCTTTTATAGTTTTCGAAAAGTGACGAGTTCTAACCTATATTTCCGTTAACTACAAAATCAGTCCCTCTAGTTTTCGAATTTAATTTAAATGTTCATTGCGGCCTTTAATCGTTTAGACATTTCGAAATTCGTCTTACTAGTTTATAAGTTTTTCACTATCTGACTTATCATTTATTTAAGTTTCGAAAATGGCAGAATTAGTCCCTTCACTTTCGGTTTTCGCATTTTGACCACGAAAAAGGTTTGAAACAGTTTTAAATTGCTTTTTATCTTTAAAATGGGTCATTAAAAAGACAGTTCGGGCCTATTATAAGCTTATTTCGAGGCTCTTATTCTTGCTTATTGGGCCGTTTATTATTGGGCCAATTAAGTCCCAATACGTTTTTCTTAGTCCGTTAAACACTTGGAAGGTTAGTTTGCTTATTTTGCTTATTCGATAAGCTAATAAGCCCGCTGTTGGGCCTATTGGGTCCGTTGTGAGCCCGAACAAGTTTTAGGGTTTAGGGCTTGGCCCATTAACGTTATTAAAATCTATTAAGCTTGTTTTATTAACTTATACGCTTATTAGGTCTTATTCTAACTGCTTTTCCCTCGCGGCTTATTCAATAAGCCATTCGGCTAGTAATTAGGCCCGTTAGGTTCATTATGGGCCCGTTAAGGGTTTTAGGGGTTTGGGCCTAACCTATATGGGTCCAATAGTCATACTTTAGGTCTATTAAGCTCATTGAGCTCTCAACACGATCACCAATAAGCTGCCTTAGCTTATCGAGAGCTTATTTGCATGCGTGGGCTCGGAAGTGGGCTAGAAGGCCCGTTAAGGGTTCGTTTGGTTTTAAAAGAAATACGAAGGGTTCATTTAGGTTCTTAAGTCCATATTAAGCTCATTAAGTCGTGTAAGCACACGAATCAGCTGTTTAGGCTTATTATGGCTTATGGGCTCGCATGGGGCTCGCGTTGGGCTTGCGTTGGGCTTGCGGGTCCATTAAGGGCCCGTATGGTTTATTTGCGTGTTATATGGCTTCGATAAATCGTCTAGCATCACAATACATGAGTCTAGCATTCTCTAATCACGAGCTGTGACATGCAAACGTTCATTAATGTCGAATATATGCCCCCACACCCCCACGTCGTGTTTACAACATTAGTTTACGTATAGTTTCATTTTTTATTTGCGAACAAGGCTCATTACCTAAGTCGTGATCCGTATTTGTTTATCAAGGTTATTATTCGCGTTAGCTTTTACTTTTCCATCGTCACGCAAGTTATTAAACGAAGCCAAAGTGCTCATAACACGTTCATTTTACGTTTATCATGCGCGTTTTCAAGCTAGTTATATCGTACGCACATATACTTGACCCCTAAGCTAGTTTACAATAAACGAATACGTACAATACAAAGGAAAAGAGTTGTATACAACTTACTAAGGTCCTATAGCAATTTATGGCGTGCGAGATGAACACCCCGACACCCAAACATGTCTATAACTTCAAAGTTATTGATACCCAAGCTTCCTAGACCTCTTTTAAATGCTCGACAAGGATTGAGAATTAAAGATGGTTCGGTTTGATGTAAGCCGAGTAAGATAGGAAAATAAAGAGTGTATGTGTTTATTGTTTGAGTGAGTGAGAGTCGTAAGAGTGTTCAAGTGTATGTGTGAGAGTGTATTTATAGGTAATATGAGCTAGTTACTCCTCTTGGTTCCAAGGACAACCCACACCGAACCAAGTTTATCCCCTGGGAGGTGGTTTTGAGGTTTTCCTAGTTAATCACTCATGGTTTTTTTGCTAAACCACTCTAGTACAATCTTTAATTGCTTAGGTGATGTACAAGATTGAGTTAGATTAGGAAAATCTCAAAGATTTGTGCATATACATGCATGTGCCGCGTTTAACCAAAGCAAGGGAGCCAAGCAAGTCATTAACCAAAGTGTAATAGCCTTTTAGGAGACCATTAGTACCCATATTAATTACCAAGGAAATGTACATGTACTTAAAGATCAAGAATGGAGATTTGCTAGTAAATAAATCACCAAGGACGATTTCATGTGGGTTTACTTGCCCACATTCGGCACTCAAGTGACATAAACACAAGATTTGATTAAATTTTGTGTTTAGGCTCTCAAAGTGGGTATTGGTTTGAGTCTAGGTTAGTCTAGGTATTTCCGGGTGCGTCCAAATGTATTTTATCGCGAAACGTAACCCTTTTACGTGACCAATAAAAATAAAAATACGCAAAGTATGTAATTATCTTCTTAATAATTATTTCTTACTTGGTTGATGTAGACTTTAATTTATTTGGTGACCGTTTACATTCAATGATTATTTTTAGTCTACGCGATTTAGCTTAAAAGTAAAAGTTAAAAGTAAACGCGTATCGGACTAAAACAATAATGATTATTAATAGAGTAATGAGAAATGTTACAGTCTCCACCCGTTAAAAGAGCTTTGTCCTCAAAGCTTAAGACCTTGTAGTGGATGACGAAGCCCGGTTTGTGAAGAGTTGTGGGTATTTTTGTTTGAACGAATCTTCACGTTCCCAGGTGAACTCAGGGCCCCGCCTAGAGTTCCAGCGAACCTTAACCAGTGGTATCCGGCTTCGCTTCAATCGTTTGATCTCCCGTTCCATGATTTCAACGGGCTCTTCCACAAACTGGAGCTTATCGTCAACATGAATTCCTTCTAACGGCATGACTAATGGTTCATCGTGTCAGCGTAACATTTTGATATGTGTTTAAATACACATACCATTTTCTATATTAAGCGGACCTAAATGACTAGAAACATACCAAAAATACA
>BQNB010117745.1:0-21121 GCA_026074375.1 Tanacetum coccineum
ACCCGATTGCCATTTACTAACACATTCCCCACGTTCTCCTGAACGTTCTCATTAACCACATTACCATTCTGATTTCCAACATTTCCTTGGTTACTAACCTAAGCTAGCATGGGGGGTAAGAGGTTCTGCAATTGCTGGGCAATGATCATCGAGAAGTCGGGTGCACCCCCATTGGCTCCCTCTACATTCCTATTGACTCCCTCTACACCCCAATTAGCTCCCAAACCCTGGTTATTTCCTTGACCATTTAATTCATCAACACGCTCATCATTACCTTCCCTAGGTCTTCTACCCCTTCCACCTCTACTAACTCGTTCACCCGTTTCCCCTCCTAGTAATTCGGCAGCAGGCCAGCCAGCACTTCGATTCCTCATTCTTGGCGGCATTATTTATACACGGGAGAACATAGGCAATGTTAGGTAAGTGGGAAAACTAATATATATATATATATATATATATATATATAGAATATCTTATTATATATACCGATATACACATAACACCACCCTACGGTGTCAACATCGATTTATGTGAACAACATTACTAAATATGAGTGGGTTGTGATACGCTTATAATTACGTTGGCCACCGTACTTATATTCGCATCCTTTCCCAGTCATATTCAATTTTGAGCTCACACATTTCAATGACTGACATAACAAAAGCACTAAACCGCGAACACACAAAAGCATACAAAAGCGAAACACCGCGCACATAGATCCTATACGTAACTAGACAACGGATCTTAGGTTATAGTTTAGGCCAATCTACCTAGTTTTCTATAACCTTGGCTCTGATACCAATATGTCACACCCCGAGAAAGGTGAAAACTCGGGAATAGAACATAATAATCAATCATAACACAAGATACAAAATAGAGAAAACTGCATTGCATAAACTCCAAGTGCTATAAAGACCATCAACCTTGAACAACCTTGAGTGATGTCCCAAATCGCAACTAAAATCCACAATCTCTTACAATTATTCAACTGCCTACACAGGGGACCAAAATCCAAACTTAATCTAAAACATCCAAATACTAGAATCAACCAACAAGCAAGCAAGACTTCAAACGAAATTCCATACGGAATACTTCTAAGTCTGCTATCACAATCACCAAACTACTCTTCTTTCACTTCACCTGAAAATGATACTCGAAAATGTCAACAATAATGTTGGTGAGCTCGTAGGTTTGACCTTAAACCCAAAAGTTGTGCCAATATTTCAACAGTGGACAATAGTGCTATATGACAGTGAATATATGCAAACAACCTTAGCATCACCGCTAATCAATAACCATATGTCACTTACGCACCTAAAGGGCCTACCAGCTAGAGCACTAATATTAGGGCAGGACCTCACACAAACTTGGGTAGGCGTACCCATCCGCTCCCATAATCACACAAATACTGGGTAGACGTACCCATCCGATCCCAAAATATCACAACACTGGGTAGGCGTACACATCCGCTCCCAAATAATCATGTATCACATAATATTCACAGAGCAATCATAAGCACATATCTTGTCCCAAAAACAAAACCACATTTCGCACAGATCAATTCAAAACATTTCAAAACACATTTGAGTATCATTTTCCCCCAATGGAAAAACCAGTAAAAAGTGGGGCTACGAGAACTCACCTCAAGCAAGTCTTTAGCAACCAAATCTCAATCACACAAGCAAATGCAACGACGCCCGCACACGACCTAGTCCAGTTAATGTCCCAATTTAATCATCAAATTCCAAACAATCTTCACGTTTGATGCATAGAGTTTAAACGCGTTGTACAATTACCCAAAACAATTTAGTGGTGTGATGGTTGACAACTTATTCCCACAATCACATCAATCTCCCTCCCCGATAACACATACTTATATTATTTATAGAAAATAGATAAGTAATATAAAAAAATATTTATAATTAATAAGTATAATATATCTCGACAAGTCCATTCGGTAAACCTTAGTCACCTCAAAATATCATTATACGGTTAAAAATGAAACGTTTACTCATAATAAACACATTAGAGAAGTTTCGAGAAAAATTAAATTTTCTGTTTTTTAGTGAATTTATTAAATAAATAAATTAATTAATATTTTATTATTTAAAATCAAAAATCATGTTTTTAGGAAAATTTCTAAGTATAAACTTTTTATGAAATTTCGACATGACCCGTACGTTTTCCAAGGTTTCAAACCTCATTTTCAACAATATTCACAAATTCGACACTTTTCGACAAAATTCTAAAATCTCAATCTTTAACGTTTACTAAAACATTTTTCTCAAAATATCATTCAATATCACTTCGTAAATACATTTTCACTTTCAAAAGTCCGACAAAACTCTCATAACGACTAAATATCACTTATTGGGCCTTAAGGCCCAACAATGGTCCATTAAGACATTTATAAGTTCAAACTACTATTCAAGTCCAAAACCAAGGTCTATTTACATATATAAGCTCATACTAATATGTAGAAAATAATTCGGATCATAATAAGCCCCTCCATTAAGCCGCGGCTTAAATGGACTTATTGGACCGTGAGTCTAATAGCTTAAAAATACGTATATTAAGCTTGAAAATAAGCTAATAAGCTACGTATCGCATTTGGTTACTACCATAAGCCTAAAAAATAATCCACAACATACGTCATATCACAAAAATAATCAAAATCACTTTCCTAGTAATTTTGGGAAACTATACGTGGCATATAAGCCCAAATAAGCCAAGAAATAGCTTAAAAATAAGCTCGAATAAGCCATACAAGCTACTTATAAAAAATAAGCTATTTAGCAACATATATTATTCAACCATCCCGACCACAACATCAAAACTACAAAAACCCTCTTTTTCTTTCTTTTATTACACGAACCAAACACACCCTTTTCCTTCGTTTCGTTTCCAAAAATTGATTTTCACAAAGATCAACTTGTACAACTAATATCTATGCATCAAAATAAACCCAAAGGGACAAACGAAATTTAAATTTGGAAACTTACAAGAAAATCTTCAAAAATGTATATTTCGACACGAACCAGACAACCAAAACGTTGTTTAAATAAATACCCAAACACTCGTATCAACCCGGAATATCACGTTCTTGATCAAAGTTGGAAAATTTATGAGTTTTTGTTGTTGGTGAGGGGCGGACGAACCACAAGCACACACCAAGGTTTGTGTGTTTTTTTTGAAATGAAAAATTATGAGGGTTATAGGATAATGGGGAGTGTAAGGCATCTTTATGTACCAATTCTAGACACATTAGCTAAAATTAAGTCATCTTGCTCCCTCCCTTGACTTCTTGACCGACTAGCATCCTATGGGGTGTCGGGACTTTCTTTTCGTGTCAAAATCACTTAAATACTCGTAAAACTCAATCGTAAAATTTTCCCATAAGTTAATTAGTATTTTTATTCACTTTAAAAATACTTTTCCATTAACCTAGAGTATTCACACGACATATTTTCACTTTACACTCTTCAAAACTCATTTGGACATTAAAGGACGTGTCAGACTCGTTTTTTCGGCATTTCTTAAAATTCACGGGTCAAACCACCCGGAATACAAATAACACAATAATACCTTCCAAAAGGGATTATTAATCACAGTAAACCTCAATTCGTCATAATACTCATAAAATCACCACAATTCTCATAAAAATCACCACCGCCAACACGGTACAAAATTTGAATAAACTGACCAAAGTCAAATAGTCAAATGACTATTAATGAAAGATTCAGAACACAAAAAGGGCAAATGTTACATCAGCGGAAGTCAGCTAGGCAAACCCATATCCACAAGTCACGATTACAAGCGGACTCTTGCCTGACAAGGGTCCCACTTTGGCCCACCAACAGGACCAAGCGAAATACTAGGAAAACCTAATATTTGGCTTACTTATAAAAAAAGGGTACTCTGACACCCCACAAGGTATGATCCTCCGGCCATATTTTACACACACATACTCTGACATTCTCTGACAAACATGAATACTTACTCTCACGCCGAAGTCGAATCGTGGGGTCCGTCCCCACGGTAAGACTAACGGTTTACCTTTGATTGTGTAGGAAATCACTTCATCACTTGACTTAGTACAAGATCCTATTCATTGGCCCGGCCCAATAATAACCCCAGATCCACTCTTCTCAACCTGTAACACTTTTTGTACTAACAGTTAATATGATCTATTGAAATCATGATCATGTTAAATATAAACAAAGAGTTTTGGCAAACATGGGCTCTTTCAATATAAACAAAAAATAAATTCTAAGCCTGAAATAAGACACGTAAATGATATTGAAATCACATATTCACTTCAAGATCTCCATTATTTTATAGTTATCTATTCTATATCTAAATGTCCATTGTTTTCTTGGCAAATGATACTGAATCACATATAGTAGTAATTAAGATGTTTATAAAATTTTAAAAGAGACCACAGTTGAAATTTGGTAATGCAGAATGTGGCCCATCTGTCTACATAAATTAGTCGATTATGTGTATTGTTGGTAGTGTGAATACATGGTCACAAAAAAGTCTAAGTTTATGGCGATAGTACAGAGGATACCATGCTTTGTTATTTAAGATGATGGATCAATGCAGACATCGTCATATGAAGATATGGTGTCGGATGGAGCAACTATATTTGCACCTGAAGGCATGGAGGTTCGTGTGGCTACAGAATAAGAGTTGCATCTATATAGAGCTTCGATGTGATCATTGTAACAAATAAGGTTTCTTATTTGAAGTGAGATTGTTATATTGTGCGTAACACGTTTTTGAATCATGATTTTGACCTTAATTCCTAAATTTTAGATAACATATTAATGTTACTGTGACTGGTAATTGGGTTGGTGCAAATTTTCAGTTTTCATATGCTTTGATACATGCTCAGTAGTTGTAGGATCATTATTTTTGGGTTGGATTTATCTATTTTTTGGTGTATAAAAACTTATTGCTATCTACGTTTTACCTATATGCTACAGTAACATGTTAGCCCCCGTTGCATGCGCGGGGTATTTTCCAACTCGTTTTACACAAAAACAATAATGTTAGCATATCTGTAAATAAAGAGTTTTAATGACACAAACAAACATGGTTTTTTTTATTATTATTGTTCTTTTCTTTTATAATTTTTTTACATTATAAAACTGTGAAACAGAAAGTGCGAAACAAAAATTATAAAGTTTAATAAGTCAAAAGTATTAAACTGACAAAAAGTACATAACATAAACTGATATAAAAAATTTTGTTATACTGTAAACAAAGTGTCAAATAAGGGTTGGATGTTATGAAAAATACAAAGACATATGAGTCATGAAGGGTATCAATAACACAACTCATCCTAAAGTCTTAGAGAGTAAGGTACGGTTAGGTGGCTGGTAGGCATTGCATTTTTTTTTCTTCTTTTTAGTGGATTATGTGTGGGCAAGAGGGTGTCTAATGACACCAGAATTATGAGGGAATGATGTTTTGTGTGATGTGATATATTCTAGTGTTATAAAAAATGTTGAAGTAACACTACTTTTCTTACGGCACCGAACCATATCTAGTGCTTTTAATAACAAAAACCCCAGAGTAGGGCTATTGTGGAAAGTCGTTAATGATAAAAAAAAGTACAACAAAGATTTGTAGCCATAAAATATGGGGTATTAATTACACACTTGACACATAAGAACTTATAATGTACACAATATTGATGTTGACACATTATTGATATACTATTATCGACACACATGAATTTTTAGTTAACAATGTTGGTGTTGGTTGTTGGTTGGCTCAAGACAGGGTGAAGATAATTAATAGCCTAGCTAATTACTAGTTTCTCCCTACATACCAAGGGACAAATCTAGACCATTCATTTCATTAGATTAAAATGACAAGATTTAAGATTAAAAAAAACATGGAGGGACCAAAAGTGTAAATTTACCAAAACTCACACTAACCACTCACTCATTATATGTAGAATTGGCAAATCTTGTCCAAATTGCAATTAATTAACCTTTTTGACATTTGGTATGTTATTTTTTACGTTTTTTATGTTTTTTGTACGTTTTTTACGTTTTGTAAGTTTTTACATTTTTTACGTTCTTATACGTTTTTGTACGTTTTCATACGTTTTCGTCCGCTTTCGCACATTTTCGTACGCTTTCGCGTGTTTTCGTCTATTTTCGCACGTTTTCACGCGTTTTCGTTCTTTTTTAGACGTTCTCGCACGTTTTCTTATGTTCTCGCACGATTTCTTACATTTTCGCACGTTTTCATATGTTTTCATCAGTTTTCACACCTTTTCTTCTGTTTTTGTCCGCTTTCGCACGTTTTCTTTCGTTTTCACACGTTTTACATGTTTTCGTCCGTTTTTGGACATTTTCTTACGCTTTCGTCCACATTTGCGCGTTTTGGTCGGCTTTCGCACGTTTTCGTCAGCTTTCGCGCATTTTCGTCTGTTTTCACACGTTTTCGTCCGTTTTCGCGTGTTTTTGTATGTTTTTAGACGTTCTCGAAGGTTTTCTTAAGTTCTCGCACGATTTCTTAAGTTTTCTTTCATTTTCACACGTTTTATTCCGTTTTCACACGTTTTCGTCCGTTTTTTGACATTTTCTTATGTTTTCGCACGTTTTCTTAAGTTTTCATACGTTTTCGCACGCTTTCGTCCGCATTCGCCTATTTTCATCCGCTTTCGCGCGTTTTCGCCAGTTTTCGCACGTTTTTGTCCGTGATCAGACGTATTTGGCCGTTTTGAGACGTTTTTGCGCAGTTATCAACCGGTTGCTTTGTGGTCATGATACGTTTATCTATCAATGATTTTTTACCAAAAAAACCTAACCCCTAACCACTAAACCCTTACACCCTTAACCACTAGGTTTAATATCACAAGTGACATTGTACATATACTTTAAGACTATACCTAAAAACCTTAGGCCCTAAACACTAGTATAATATCATAAGGGATAGATACATAAACTTTGAAATCTTTACAAAAAACCCTAAGCCCTAACCACTAAAACATATACCAAATACTCTAAACCACTTGATATAATTTCACTGTAATGTTTACATGAACTTTATAATTCTATACCAAAAACTAAACCCGTTACACCAGTAAACCTATACAAAAAACCTAAACCCCTACCACTCGTATAATTATCACAAGTGTTGTATACATAAACTTTAAAACCTATACCAAAAATTACTTAAACCCATAAAACCACTTAAACCTCTTTACAAAGATCCTTAAACAACTAACCACTAAAGCTTATACAAAACCTAATACAATAACACTAACCCGATACCAAAAAATCCTTAACCTTCATTCCCTAACCACTATACCTATAACAAACTCATATAACCCCTAACCTCTAAATTTCCTATACCAAAAACCGAAACCATATTCCACTACCCAAACCCCTAACCATAGGTTTAATATCACAGTGATTTATATGCATAAAGTTCAAATTTTATACCTAAAACACTAAACCCCTTACCACTAAACTCTATACCAAAAAACTCTAATTCCCTAACCACTAGATATATATCACAACGTGATATATAATAATTCTAAAATCTATACCATAAACAATAAAACCCCTACCACTAAAACCTCCGTATACAAAAAAACATAAATCCTAACCACTATGTATAATATCACAAGTGATATATACCATAACTTTAAATATATATACAAAAACCCTTAAACCCTTCACCACTTAAACTTTATACCTAACAACACCCTAAAAACCTTAAAACCACTAACCACTAGGTATAAGATCAAAAGTGACTGTATACCAAAAATTTAAAATATATACCAAAAAACCTAACCTATAACCACCAAAGCTTATTCCAAACCCAATAATCCTAAACCTTCTAGTATTAATATTCATCATAATGATATATACTATAAAACGTACTCAAACCCTACTAAAAAACTCTAAACACCTAAACCATAAACCTAAACCACTAACCGCTAATCCCCTATACCAAAACCCATAACACCTCGAACCACTAAAACTATGCAACAACCCTAAACCTAACCAGTAGATATAAATATCACAAAGAGTTATATTAATACATTCTAAAATCTATACTGGAAACCCTAAACCCCTAACATAAACATATACCTAAAATAATAAACCCCTAATGTTGGAATTCACTTTTATGTGGACGGACCATTTCGAAATTACCATAGTTTTCTTTAGTCCATACGCGAGGGAATAGAAAAGGCTATAAACTATGTATAGTTTAGAGGGTATGGGCTATATATTACCCCCTATATGGCTTCCATGAGGGTTGAGTCATTTTGTATCCTTCATCTATTTTCCATCTAATCACAAGTTTATCTTCCATCTCACTACTCTCTCTCACTAAAATGGCTATCATGTGGTTTGACTCACCAAGACCACCGGATCATAGATTACATGAATCCTACAATTGGTATCAAGAGCCATGGCTACACACTCTTGGGTCGGGTTTATCTTTATGGTCCGTTCGGTCTAGTCACAATTTCAGATCTGTCTTTGTTGGGTTTCTGTTTTATAACAGTTTCTATTTTTTTGGTTCATTTATTGTCCAAAAAGTCCTTCATCTTAACAGTTCTTTAGCTCTTGATAAGCTTATTTTTCTAGTCTTAATCACAAGCTTATTTTTGAGCTTATCTGTTTTTTTTATTCCATATGGTTTGAGAAAGCAACAACTCAGATCTATGTTTTTGGGTATAGTACAACCGAACGAGTTCAAATCAACTCGAACCGAAGGAGTCCAAAATCTATGAGAACCGAACGAGGATATTTCATGTGGATCCGATCGAGTGTAATATCAGGAAGAACCGAACGAGTTCAATCACTCGAAACCGAACGAGTCAAAATACATGTGAACCGAACGAGTTGATTTTTGTAAACTGAACGAGTTGGTTCCTTTATTAACCGAACTAGTTTCAACACAGTGTGAACTGATCTAGTTTATTCAGTAGCAACCGATCTAAACCCAAACCGAGTCAACTCGGTATATACCGAGTTGACCCGGGTCAACTTATTGAGTTAAATAGAAAAGTAGAAATGAGAATGAGATGGACAGACCCAAATTATACCATATCAAACAAAACCACATCATCAAACAAACAGAATCAACCAGCAACGAATCCAACAAACTTAACCTATATCCCCGTCACAACAAATCCAACACAAATCTTACCTAAACCCATCGTCACATTTATTATCAACAACAATCTAAACTTCATCTGACCCATTTTATTAATCGAACAAAAAATAAATGATTCTTAGTGTTCTTGTCTTTTCGTGTGTTACAACAATACTTAGATCTTTCATGATCCAAACACGAACAATGAATACATCATTGATCCTTGTAGGTTAATAAACCATTTAATTACGAATTTAAGATGTTACTTATAACAATTGGGTGATAAATCATTCTTTGTTTCGATTTAATGTCACACAAACTAAATAATTACCTAACCGAGCTCATTTTCATGATCTTGAAGCGAGGATTGTGGCCTTGATATAATTTGAGTATTTTCTTGGACACTAAATTTCATGGTCATATGAAAAATCAATAAGTGTCTTTATTGTTCCTTTTCTTGTTTGAATGATAAAGGGTGTATACGGCTTGAACTAATAAATGAAGGGTAAGGGTTGATCTGAGTTTATGTCTTGGTTTATTGAGTTTACATCTTGTGATAAGAAGTATGGAGATTGAAGTAAGTTGTTTAGTGTCCGAGTGGGAGAAAATAGGTGATGAGGGTGTGAAGTTGTGATATTAGCGGTTTTATTATGACCTATCAAATAGCGACAGTTGTAACTTTTATCCCAATTGTTTAAGATTGGTAGGTATACTGCAATTGGCAGATTGGGTTCTCTTCATTATCTTGGACCGAGTCTAAGTGATATGCGTGGATCGGGTATGATATTAAATGTTGGGACGGTTACAAATAATTAAACCAGTGGGCTGATTCTTGTTAACTGTTAGGCTGGAGTTTATTGACAAATATTTGGACTGTTAAGTGTGGTCACGTTATCGGATTAAGTCGGGCATAACAGCTTATGTAATTAACCATTGTACATTAAAACTAAATTCGGCTAAATGATTCAGTTGGGATGATTTTTTGTCATATTTAGTTGTTAATGGATACATTTGAGATTAAATGCTTATCGGTTGCATTCGAGGTTTAAAATGTCAAAGTGACAAGATCGGGATCAAATTGGAAAAAGAATCATGAAACTTAAAGGCTAGATTTGGAATTAATGTTTTTTAAGTGACATCGAGTGATGGGTATCCATCTTATTTGAGTTTGAAGTGGTACTTTTACAGTTGGCGAGTTCTTATTTTATCTTGAAGCCGGGTTGGCTGGATGCATGACTTTTAATGTAACTGGCTCGAGCTTAATTAAGTTGGAAGACTTGGTTAATCTAGTTTCAGCAGTCAAGGGTAGATGGTTGATGACCTGGTTAACTATCACTTAAAGGAGTGACATTATAGTTTTTGTGTCACACGCTAGTCGATGTGGTAATCGAAAGAGGTTGATGGAAAGTCTCATACTTTGGTGCGTATTGGTAGTACTGTAGAGATTGGCTTGGAGCACAAATTCTCTTACACCGTTCTCCATCCAATTTAGGCAAGCTTAAGTCACAAGAACAGGAAATTTTACTTCAGATTCAAGTTTGGTATATCGGGTTTACTTTATCAGTGGTTACTTCAAATAGCCTACAAAACGGTTGGTAAAATGATAGCCAGAGAGAGGTTATTGTGTAGATGATTTCGCTCAGCAATGATCTTCACGAGATAAGATCTGAGTCTATTTTATTTTCAACATAAGTACTCAAGTAAATGTGAGTCCATGGTGTTGTGATTCCGACGTGTCGGAAACACGCAATGGGGGAGAGAAGATTCACCCTTGAGCCTTTGCCTTTCTTTTTTATTGAAAGCTTGACACAGGGCATCTTTCTTGATTTTTTTTAAGTTTAGGGCATGCCGGAAGACAAATGTCGTAACCGCAAAGAATATCAGTGCTTTAACTTTGTGGCTTTTGGGTGCATTTCTTCAGACAAATGGGGGAAGTGATATCTTGAGAACCTTAATATGCATTATTTGAATTTCTAGGGGGAAGTGTTGTGTGAAGAATTACTTATGCGTGAGAAGATTCATTGCTGATCCAGATAATGCTTACCCCTCCAAACGATCAATCACTAAGTAATTTCTTTAAGGAGCCAGTAATATTTGATGTGTATCCTTACCAGTTACTTTTGTGTCACATAATTATTCTAAGCTTGTAAGTAGCTTTGAAACTGCTCATGAGAGGATGGCTAGTTTGGGGGGCAAGCTTTGATTGCTTCGAAATAAAGGAATATGTGAGATGAATTAGGGGGAAGCTGATTCATTGTAGTTTGGAGGGAAGCTTTGAAAGTTTCTAAATCATGTATATGAGGCACGAATTAGGGGGAAGCTAATTCAGAAGCTTCTCATTAAACGAAAGTGTATGGGTTACTTAGTTCGTACCTACTACAGTATTTCTCCTACAAAGTACTACAAAGATGATTCATGTTGGAGTGCAGACTAGAAGTCAAACACCACAAAAGACGTCATCAACATATGTAGCTTCATGGAAGTTCTTGTTCTTTAATCATTTATTGTACTTGTAGGAATATTTTGTTAAGTAATTCCGTATATCGTCCCGTGGGGGAAGATTTTTGGGAATTCACGTTAGTGACGACATTTCGGAAGTACCATTAGTTTATCATATCACATAGCGAGGACTGGAATTGGCTTTATGTATAGTTTGAGGAGTCATGGTGCTATTATATACTCCTCTATGGCTTCCATAGTGGGTTGAGTCATTTTGTATCCTTCATCTATTTTCCATCTAATCACAAGTTCATCTTCCATCTCACTACTCTCTCTCACTAAAATGGCTATCATGTGGTTTGACTCACCAAGACCACCGGATCATAGATTACCTGAATCCTACACCTAACCACTAGGTATAATATCATAAGTGATGTATAAATAAAATTTAAAACCTATACCAAAAACCCTAAACCCATAACCACTAAACTCTATACCAAAAACACTAAACCTCTAACCACTAAACTCTATACCGAAAACCCCAAACCTGTAACCAATAAACCTTGAACACCTATACCTTATGCCACCTTTTCTAAACATCCTAAAAACACCTAACCGCTAACCTCTCTTACCATTAAACCCTAAACCTCCTCCATATACTACTATAAACAGATACCATAAACTTAAACCCTTTAAACCCTACCACTATAACCTATACAAAAATACCCTTAACCCTAACCATTTTAGGTATAATATACAACAATGAAATATTACAATAATACTTTAAATCTTTTACCAAAAAACCCTAATACCCTAACCATTAAACCCCTATGTCCTATATATCCACTAGTATAATATCACAACTTGAGATATACATTACTTTAAAAATATATTACCGAAATTCCTTACAAACCGCTAACATTAAACCCATATACTAACAAACCCTATTCTAACGCACTAGTGTAATACATATAACCACTAGGTATAATATCACAAGTGATATATACATAAACTTCAAAATCTATACCAAAAACCCTAAACCGTATACCAAAAATCCCTAACCACTAGGTACAATATCACAAGTGATATTAATAAATCCTTATACAAAACCCTAACCTTAACTCTAAACCTATCCAAAAACCTAAACACCTAATCCACTAAACCCTATACAAATAAACCGTATACCCCCTAACCACTAAACCCTTATGCAATAAATCTAAACCATCCCTAACCACTAATTCCTTATACCAAAACTCTAAACCCTAACTACTAAACCCTATACATAAAACCTAAACCCACTAGGTATAATATCACAAGTGATATATACATAAACTTTAAAATATATACCAAAAACCCTAAACCCCTGACCACTACCCTAAACCAAAAAACTAAACCTCAAACCACTATGTGTAATATCACAAGCGATATATATACATAAACTTTAAAATCTATACCTTAAACCCTTAACCACTAAACTTTATACCAAAACCCCTAAACCCCTAACCACTAAACCCTATAATAATACCTTTATAAAGTAAGATTCACCCGTGGCTTAACATTTATTACCCCTGACATTGTAGTATCACTAGTGATAAATAAATAATAATAATATCTCATGTGATAAAGTAATATAATGTGACATTAGTCATGGTATTCCACATATAATTAATATCACATGTGATAAAGCAATATAATGTGGCACTAACTGTGGTTATTTTTGAAAATTTTAACATGTGATCAATGTTATGTATCACTTGTGATATTATACTGTTAGTTGGATTAAAAGGGTTAAAACATAGTTTTGTGAGAAAATAGTGTTTTAATTTAATTTTCACAAATTATGTTTGATATATGGTTAGAATGGTAAAGATGTTTATTTTTTAATGTCAAACATGATGAACCATTTAATGTTTTACATAAATACTTACGCTCATTTCATGACATCATGTTGAGTGTTCGAACGTACAAATATGTTATATCACATGTGATACTTCAAGTAGGTTTGATGACACAAAATAAAATTCTTCGATATTCACCAACTTCTATAAATAAACTGTTTTAATTTGGAGGTCCAAAAATTATGTATGATAAATGGTTGAAAAGCTAAGGATATATACTTTTTAATGCCAAAAATGACGAGTCAGTTGAAGTTTCACACAAATATTTATACCTGTTTTATGAAAGCATGTGAAGTGTTCTAACTTACATATTAGTGTAATATCACACGTGATATATCAAACAAAATACTACACTGAGAAAAAACAAAAAAAAGTTTGTCAAAAGTATATGAAAGTGCCCCTATATTGAAAGATAATTTAATGCTCGTCACGATGGTGTAATTTATGTATCTTAACGTTTTACGGTTTTTGCGATATGTAATTTTTTTAAAAATAAGGGCGAACGTGTGTTTTAATTAAAAAACAAAAAAGTAAGAAGGGGTGGTGAATGTTTTTTTAAGGTTTAATCTTATCCATTAAATAAAATTAAATCTTAGATTAATCCCCATCATTAGATCAAACTCAAATAGATGGTGGAGATTTGTCCCTTGGTATGTGAGAAGAAACTGGTATGCAAATGAACTTTTCTCCTATAATCTATCGTTTAATCCTGATTTATGTTACCTTTTAGCTACGTTTCTCACTACAGTTCTCGACATTTTGTGAAATATAGTGAGTTTAACCGGTCGTAGATGACATGTAACTTTTTTCTTACAAAAATCGGTAGGGAGAGTTGAGCATTATATAACCATTCTCTAAGTACGTTGTTATTAACATTCAATTATACGACTTTGTAACTCTAATAAAAACATAAACTCGATACAAATAATATAACTTGTTGGAAAATGACTTTTTGCAAACTTTGGACATTATTTAATATATGTATATAGGTTATATATGTTTATATTAGCTAGTAGTTTTGTGTTCTCCTTGCAGATTTTCTGGGCTAAAATGGGTTCAAAGCTTGTGAACTCATGCGAGCCCGAGCGACCTGCGGACATAAATGCAGCTCCGATCTTGTTGTTGCATATTTCATTTCCGTTTTTAATAGTTTTCAGATGATTCTGTATACATTTAATTATAGAACTGATTTAAACTTTATGAACAAGTCTTACATCAATTTATATAAATGGAAGATATCAAATCGTGTTTATTATTTTAACAGATTTGCAAATCGGTTAATTTTTTTAGCTGATATATTGTCTTGGTGACTAAGACAGGTTTAGGCTATAAAATAAACTTCTGCTCATTCAGTTTTCGACACAAAAAAAGACACAACTCCTATTGACGTTTTTCCAGCAACTCCTTTGATCAGAAACGCACAGCTTTTCGTGATCTTTCAGGCAAGTTTGTCACCTCCGACACTACATCTGCTTTGGCCGTTGCACCATGTAAACAGACGACGAATCTGTTTTAATGGAATTGTGTTAAACACGAGCCTCGTGCACTTGACGTTTTACTTATATTAATTATCGTTATATAGTGTCTGTCTTCTGCTTCTACCCCTTTCTGTCTGTTATTTAATTTTTTATCATTTAATTTTTGTTAATTTATTTAATTAATGTAATCTAATTTTATAATAATAAAAGTGTTACAGTTTTCCTAGATAACTTTGCTAAGCAAAATTATACAACTTAGAATCCTCCATAAATACAAACGGGGGCGTGAATAAGAGATGCAATCGGAAAAGAAAAGGAGATGATAGTATGACGTCAAATGTGCTCGCAAAATGTGTTCGTAGTAGAATTTTGCTCCGCCCCGATGAATGGTCCGGCCCAAAAGATCCACTAAAAACCACAAAGTTACTATTGTAGGTTTGTAATAAAGTTATGTTGCACTAAATTTGATAACCTAAAATAGGTATGCTTACATGACCATCCCAGATTTTCTTGTTGGCGTAGATCACCACAGCTCCGAAACTACAGGCAGGGTTGATTCCTGTCCCGGTTATCAGGTTAGTGGCTACTTGAATCATGAAAACCGTGAATCCAATAGGTAATGGTGCCAATACCTTCATAAAACCTGAATAAACTAAATAAATGGTAATGCATAAGCATAACGCAAATATAATAAAAATAAAAGTACTTACAGGAACATGGGAATCACGAGCGTTTCTTTTTGGATCTGTGGTGGAAAGTACGGTGTAAACTAGGATAAAAGTGCCAATGATCTCAGCCCCTAACCCGGGTAATAGACCATAGCCCCGTGATAGCTCATTAGGCTATACAATAAGTCTTTTGTATAGCCTAATTAACCATACCTCACCCACGTGTACGTTGCACCAAAACATTGACCCAATATGTACATCAACGACCTTGGCACGGTAACTTTCCTAGCCAATAACAAGAAAAACGTCAAGGCTGGGTTCAGATGCCCTCATGATAACCATCAAATTTCCAGCATGGATTTAGACCAATGCTCAACACTTATGTTAACTAAATGCAGTGGCGAGGGAGGGGGCCCAGGAGGCAAGTGCCCCCTAGCGAAAAAAATTGTAGTGTAAATTTTCTAAAATATCCAGGATTTTTTGTAATTTGCCCCCCCCCCCCAAGAACCAATTTTTAATGTAGTTTCTAAAATTATCGAAATGTGCCCCATCGAGGAAAAATTCTTGGCTCCGCCCCTGACTAAATGTCAAATCATACACCATATTCACTTTAGTAAACAAGTAATATATAACAATATATAGGTATACCATTGTATGCCCATGTGGTTTTCTTTGCATTCTACTCTTTTACAGAAAACAAAATTCTCTCCTGATCTGCTGTACTTTTACTAGTTCTATTATATGTAGTTTTGACTTTTTACAGACACAATTGAATGAAAATCCTAAATTTAGGCTGACTTGGTAAGCTAGACAATAAATGGAAAACGTATGAAATATCAATAGAAAAGGTACAAAATGTAACACTAGTGAAGGTTTAGATTCACCTCAAATGGACATATATAAAATGTTTAAATGTATTTAGCAATTTGCATGAATCAAACTCACCAGATATAGTGAGTAACGAGTTTATGTCAATTTATCGCATATGTAAATTGAGGGTGTGATGTTCTCTTCTCTCTCCTCCAATAAACTTTCCCGCCATTTTCCTCCATTAAAAACCTTCAATAATCACCATTTCTACCTTCATTACTACTCTAATTTCGTATTCAAGCTGATCAATCGATTCAGCTTCTCAGTGCGATCACATTGATAATCTTAATTTTGATTTTGAGCAAGTAATGAAAATCCCCTAATTTTGCCAAAATCCAATTGTTTAAGCTGTTTGTCTGATTGTTTCAGTGATTGTGTATATCGTTTAATTGAGTAGAAATCCATTGATTAAACTAAAAAACTGTTAAAATGTCAACTAATAGACCTAAACGTAACAAAAAGCCTTCATCTAGGTTTGAGGACTTTATATGTAGTAATCATAATGTGAAAAGTGTTAGTAGTAGTATTGTGAAGGTTGGAAAAGATCAAATGCATGAAAGTGGTATGGAAAGGAGTGAGAGTAGTTGTAAGGAAGTGATACAGGATACTAGTGATTTGAATTAGGATAGTAAGATTAGTGATGAGGTCTGTGGTTCTATGCAGAACTATAGTAGTATTGATGATGAAAGCTTGAATGTAAGGATTAGTGATGAAATCAGGAAGGAGAATAGGGACTGTAACAATGGTGAAAAGCAGGGTAGCTCTGAAGAAGTGAAGATGGACACAGTCCCCAATAAAGTACAAAATGGGATAAATGATATAGGAAAACATACCAAGCCTAATAAAATAAAAGGATCTAGTAGATTCAAGTCCTATACTGGTGCCACTATCAATAATCAAAATGAGGTTGATAAGAAAATAGTTGAGATACTGGTATGTGCTTAATTACACATACCTTTTACTTTTAAAAACGAGCTAAAATAACCAAAAACGGACTTAAAATGCCAAATATATGCTTGTTTTGCTAATTGTATTGTGCAGGAACGGATAACTAAGAAAAGGACGAAAAACAAAGCCAAAACAACAAAACCGGACTGGGTTAAGGAAATCATTGATTTTAACAATGGGGTCTACTTCATTAAGTTTCATCATAACGAGGGGTTGATTATGCTGTTAACAATGGGCCTTGGATGGTTAGTAACAAGCCCCTGATTGTTCAAAAATGGGTTATAAACATGTGTTTGGATAAGACTGATCCTACTACTATTTGATTATGGATCAGGATGAGTAATGTCCCACTAGAAGCTTGAAATTCTAAGGGAATAAGTGCTTTAGCAAGCAGAGTGGGTAAGCCAATGGTGATGGATCATATTACTGCTACTTTGTGTAATAAAGGTGTGGGTAGATTTAGGTTTGCAAGAGTAATGTTGAAAGTTTCTACAAGCAAACATCTACCTGGTGAAATTGAAATGGTATACAAGTGTAGAAAAAGGAATGTTGAGGGAGCTACGGCTACTACAAATAAGAATGTAAATGTGGAAAGTAATATGGGTGTGGGAGATAAGCAAAGTGTTCTAAAAGTTGACTCTGAGGGTTTTACTGCGGTTCATAACAAAAAGGGAAGGGTAGTAACAAAAAAAGTGTTAAGACCAAATTTTAAGCCTAATACTCAGCAACCAAAAGGTGTGGCTAGTACGAAAGGGGTTATGAGTGAAAAGGCTAATCCTCAGTTTACTTACCAACCTAAGAAAAAAGATGGTGGAATTAGCAATATACCACCAGATAAACTTGAACTAAATGAGAATGATAAACTCAAGAGACCTGTTGATAGCAAGGAAAAATCTCCTAATAAAAAAGCCTGGAGTGTACATGGAGAAATTTTATCAGCAGTGAAAAGGTCAGCTGATGATGAGCAAGAATTAAGTGAGTTGAATGAGATGAAGAATAGAAAAATTATTGATAAGTTCATTAGTCAAAAGAAGACACCCTCAGAAAGTGATATGTTGTTTTGGAATATAGACATGGTGGCATATTATAAGAAAAAAAGGAACAAGTAAAAAACACTAGTAAAGATATGACGGATAAGAAAGGAGGAATTTATAATGAGGAAAATGATGTTTACAATGATGACTCTGGTATGGCTAAAAGCTTAAATAAGAATGAGTTAATGGGAATGGATATAGGTGTATTGAGTGACTGTTAAACTTCAGTTTTATGGATCAAAAGATAGGATGTTGGAATATTAGAGGTTTAAACACCTCTGATAAACAAAAGGAAATAAGGAAGTTTATTAGTGAAGAATGTTTAAGTGTCTGTGCTATCATGGAAACACATATTCAGGCCAAAAGAATCCAGAAAATAGGTGATCTAATCTATGGAAGGTAGGATTGGTGTATCAATGTGCAGTACTGTGATAAGGGGTGTAGGATTATGATTGGGTGGAATGATGAAAATGTAACTATTAACATGATCCATAGTGCTAAACAGTCCATCTTGTGTGAGATTAGGACAGTGATGGGTAATAAGAGGAATTTTTGCTCCATTGTATATGCTGCTAATGGAGGTATGGAAAGAAGAATTATGTGGAAGGATTTTATGATTTACAAAAGGATTATGGTCAATGATGCATGGTTCCTGATGGGAGATATGAATGTTATCCTTTTCCCTAATGAACACTCAGCTGGATGCTCACATATGACCAGTGATATGAGTGATTTTAGGGATTGTGTGAACAACATTGAAGTGGAAGATATAGCTAGCTCTGGTCTTTTCTACACATGGATAAAGAACTTGTTTAAGGTTAAAACTGGAGATACAAGTGGTGTACTGAAGAAGCTTGACAGAATGATGGGCAATGAAGAATTTATACATAAGTTTCCTTAAGCTTATGCTATTTTTCTCCCTTACTTGATCTTTGATCATAGTCTAAATGTACGTATTCCCTACTAGTTTACAATTGAAGAAAAGAGCTTTCAAATTTGCTAATCTTGTTGCTGCCAAAAAGGAATTTATCCCCATTATAATGAAGCATTGGAATGAAGACCATGATGGATTCAGGATGGTTAAGAAGTTAAGAAGCCTGAAAAAAGATGTCAAGAAACTTACATGGAAGAATGGGAATATTTTTTGATAAAGTAAAAGGTCTTAGAGATCAACTCAGTGATGTTCAATCTAAAATAGATAAAAATCCTAAGACTAAACAGCTCAGAGAAGATGAAAGTAGAATTTTAGCTGACTATCTTGAAGCCATGAAGGATGAGGAAAAGCTGGTCTTTTAAAAGGCCAAAGTTAAATGGCTCAATTTGGGGGATAGAAACAATAATCACTTCCATAAAGTGTTAAAGAGTAGAAATCACAAGAGCAAAATTAGTCAAATTAATGATGCAAAAGGGAATAGTTACTTTGGAGAAGAAGTTGCAAAGCAATTTGTTAAACATTTTCAAGAGTTTCTTGGTAGGCTGTTCAAGTCAAAAAGTTGGAGTCTATTGATTCCTTAATAAATAATAAATTGTGTGATAAAGATGCTGCTGATATGATTAGAGGGGTTAGTAATGAGGAAATCAAGAGTGCAATGTTCTCTATTAACAGCAATAAAGCTCCTGACCCTGATGGATTCTCATCTTATTTCTTTAAGAAAACACGGAGCACTATGGGAGATGATGTGTGTAAAGCTGTGAGGGAATTTTTTAACAATGGGAAAATTCTAAGAGAGATCAACTCTACCCTTATCTCTCTTGTTCTAAAGATCCAAACACCAAGTAAAATTACTGATTTTAGGCCTATTGCATGTTGTAATGTTTTGTACAAATGCATTAGTGAAATTACAATAAAAGAATGAAAGTTGGCCTTGGGAAGATAGTTGGTCTGAATCAAAGTGCTTTTGTTCCTAATAGACATATCCAAGATAATATTTTGCTGTCACAAGAATTACTAAGAGGGTATGAAAGAAAAGATGGTCCTAGAAGAATTTCCATGAAGATAATCTAAAAATCTTATGATACAGTGAATTGGCAGTATATGAAGGCTATTCTTAAGGGTTTTGGCTTCCACAGTAAGATGGTGAGTTGGATTATAAAATGTGTATCTACTGTATCTTTCTCTATATGTGTTAATGGAGAAAGGTTTGGATACTTTAAGGGTGGTAGAGGCTTAAGACAAGGAGATCCCATGTCCCCTTATTTGTTTACTTTAGTAATGGAGATCCTGACATTGATAGTGGAGAAGAAGATTGATTGTTCTTTTAACTATACTTATATATATATATATATATATATATATATATATATATATATCAATTAAAGAGAGAGTGTAAGTATTCCGTAAGGCTTCTAAAAGATTACTTTTGACCAAAGTAAAATCCAAAACCTTCTCGGGTCGTTTCCCGACGAGGCGTGAATTGAGAATCGAGTTTAAGTTCGTGATCGCGTGATTGAATGATTCAATGATTTTTTGATTCTATTTCTACAATTAATATGCAAAATAAACTAAAATCAAGCTAAAAATAAAAGCAATTAAAGTTAAAACACGAAAAACGATAATAGGATCAAAACTCGAGCTTTAAAAACTTAAATCTTCAAATTTTAACCCTAAAAATGCAAATTTAATTTTTAAATGTCCTAAATGATAAAAGAAA
>BQNB010117747.1:0-21121 GCA_026074375.1 Tanacetum coccineum
GTCACTAAATTAATATACGTTGTATTAGGCTAGACGGGTAAATAGGCTCTTATTTGTAATCTAATCGGTCACGTGTATCAGGCGAAAGCCCAAGTAAACCCGAGCCCGACCTGTAGAATTACTAAAGGCATGCAAGCCTTTTAGTCTTAACTATAAATACCCCTCTCAAAGGATGGAGAGGGTGTTGGTTCACTTGTAACATTTTGAAATTGCAAGAAAACTTCCCATTCTCTTTCATTTTCTCTCTCTAGTTTCTCTCTCTAAACTTCTTCTAATTTCCTTCTTTTTCCTTCTTGAATTCGAGCTACATATAATGAAGTAAAGTGATTACGGGTAACCGACACTTTTTAAGTCAATACTGCTTTTTCATTTGCTTATTGTGGCCTACCCTGAATTTCAAAATGTTTTTTGAAAGATGTTATGAGTTCTTTGAGGTCTAAGCTTGATCTATTTTTAGGCCTTATAGTCATAAGGATCTGTTTGTGAGCTTAATCTTAAGCTCAAATTTGTCATTTTCAATGTTAAAAAGGTACTCAGCGTATACTGAGTGTGAACATCTACTTTTAATAAGCTGTTTCATAGCTTATTTGAGTTTCAAAATAATTTGTGATTGATAATTAGTGTAGTTTATTTCATAAGCTTTTTAGTGACATACCCCATTAAGCCATAAGGATCCCTTAAGTAGCTTAAAAATAAGCTCATAAAGTACCCTATAGGCTGTTTGGTTAACAGTCTTTGGCCAAAAGCTTATTTGCTTATTTGAGCTTATTGGCTTATTGGACTTGCCTTATTTTGCTTAGATTTGCTTATTAGGTTATAATAGAGGTGTTGGTAGCTTATTGGGCTTTGGGTAGAGCTTATTAGAGCTTATTGGTTCTTTTAGTTTAGAATTTTTAGTTTAATAGCTTTTTAGGTGCATGTGTCATTCAAGCTTAGTGTAGCTTATTTTCTTTGCTTATTTATGTTCTATAGTGCTCATTAGGTGTAGCTTATAGCCTGTGTTAGCTTATTCCTCTTTTTCATTAGCTTATTTAGTCTAAAAAAGCAAATAGTTTAGCATTTTTGCCTTTTAAGCCCTTAAGCATTCTGTCAGCTTTTTAGAGCTTATTTCTAAGCTTATTTGAGTGTTTTAAAAATATTTCCTTTACAAAAGTTGCTTAAAATTTGCTTATTTAAAAAGTTGTAAAATGTTTTTGCAAAAATAAAAACATTAGGGAAGGTGGAAGTCCAAGGTGAGCAGGGCCAACATTTTTAACACAACACACACAACCACTAGCGCCCTTGGGTCTTTTCTGTTAGAAGTTGCACAAATTAATCTTTTATCATCTTTTTACCCCTTTTAGCTTATAAGCTGTTTTAGCTTTTTAACAGCTTATTTTGATAAGTTGTTTTATCCCTTTTATTTTTCTTAGATCCAGCACTATTCAAGCTACTTTTTGTAATTTTTTTAGATTTTTTGTAATTCGTTTAGTATTTTTAATATTTAATTTAGATTAAAACCGTTTTTAATTCATAATAAAAAATATAAATGTCAAAAAAATATAAATCTTTTTTTTGAATTTTCTTTTACCATTTAGGACTTAGAAAAATTAATTTTGATTTCGTAGGGTTAAAATTTTAGATTTTGATTTTTTAAAGAACGAGATTAGATCCCATTCACGTTTTTCGTGTTTTTAAGCTTAAATTGCTTTCGTTTTTGGTTTAGTTTTCTTAGTTCTTGCATTTTAGTCAATTAGGACTTATAAAAGTTAAAAAGATCATTTTAGGATTTAATTTTGATAAATTAGGGTTTTAAGTCACGTTTTTAGGATTCCCATTTGCGTTTTTAGTTTAAATTTGTGTTGCCTTAATTGTTTTTAGTGTATATTGCATTAATTTTCTTGTAGATTTAGAAAACCAATCAAAATCTTTGTCATTCAAACATCAATTATCAAACCGATTCTTGACTTTCCATTTGCATTCCTCGTCGGGAAAACGACCCTGGAATATCATACTACGCGGATTTCATTGATTTTCTTTCTTTGAACCTAATCAGGGGTCTCTTGGTTTGGTTTGGTTAATATAAGTAGTATATTATTATTATATATTATTTATATGTAAATAAATCAATCATTATCATCAAGTTTATTGAGGAAGTCTGCATTTTCAGCTCGGGCTTCATCTTTGAGTCTTTCAGATTGTAACTGAATAGCAGTTTTGACGGCTTCATGCATCTTGTTGGCAAGGTACGCATCAACAATTCCGGGAATGGAAGAAACTGCTTCATCAAATTGGTTCGTTTGCTTAAACTCAGAGAAGTCGGTTTCCAAAGTTTTTAGTTTATGGTCAAACCCGAATAAAGAGCCAAAGTTAGGAAGATCTTGTAGTGAGGAGCTTGGAACATTTGCTGGCGTGGGTACTTGTGTTTGTTGCAAATGTGTGATGAGAGGAGTGGGTGGAAGAGTTGTTACAGACAAAAAGAGGTGGCTCAGCAATAGTGGTGACCGAAACATCTACCAGTAAAGTTGCCTTAGTGTTAGGAGTAAATATTGTGTCAATACCTGTATTTGGACTGGGGTTGAGCGTGTTAGAAACGAAGCCAGAT
The DNA here is from genome assembly GCA_026074375.1 of Tanacetum coccineum. Taxonomy (NCBI): domain Eukaryota; kingdom Viridiplantae; phylum Streptophyta; class Magnoliopsida; order Asterales; family Asteraceae; genus Tanacetum; species Tanacetum coccineum. The sequence goes on from BQNB010117747.1 coordinate 2,585, forward strand.
GACACAGAAGAACTATGTTGTTGACCTTCAGGATTGATAAGAGCGGTGATTATCACATGAGTATCTTCCGTTACCTGAGTTCCTTGAACATTAGGTAGTGGAGCATCTGTCATCACAGTGTCTCTTCCCTCCAGATTAATGTTTACACTATGTAAGTTTCATTCGCCTTCATCCTCTTCATGTGGAGCTCTTTCATCCATCTCTTCTTCCTCAATATTCGCACCTTGAACTTCTTCATCATTGTCTTCATTACTTTCATCATCACTTTCTTCATCACTTTCTTCTTCATCTTGTCTTGCTCATCATCAAGAGTGGAAAGCTTGGGGTGAACAAATTCATCACCATCATTATCTGAATCAGTTTGCTCATCGTCATCATCTTTATTTGCATCATCTGGAATTTCATCATCTTGATTATCAGCATCGTCATCTTCATCATCTTTATTAACATCATCATCATTGTCAGCATCATCATCATTGTCTTTACTCACATGTACGTCATCATCATCTTCTTCTTCACTTGACTTCCAAGAGATTTGCTCATCATCAGATTTATAAGTTGGTACATTAGGAACCCCTGGTATACTACCAGTTCCTTCATCTGCACCTGAGCCACTAGCGTGAGAGTTGTGAGTTTGTATTAGGCTTCTTTTTGTTGCTAGCTTTATTTGTTCAGCTTCAGTCAAAGCAACCTCAGATAGCACAGTTAAACCTTTTGACTTTGTTACAGATTGCTTCTTCTTGGCAGGTTTATCTCCCTTTGCTACGGTCTTGATTCTTTTTCCTTTAGAAGCTTGAGTAAGCTTCGTCTTGGGAGATGATTCAGAATCAACTTTCTTCTTTTTAGATTTTGGTTTTGGAGTCTTTTCACTAGTAGCATAAGCATGGAAAGTCATGTAGGCTTCAGATATAACAATCCGTAATTTTCCAGTATTTTTATCAATGTAATATCTACTTACTATATTAAGTACAACCTTTTTAACGGGAATATTTTTCGTTTTTTTATTCCATTCCATTATGTAACCTAGTTTACATTTCTAAAGTAAACAAGCTCATGCAACCTCTATCAATGCCATCTATATCTATGTTTATTTTGTGTAAACATCCTAATATGTCAAGTCTATATCTTAATATCATTTTTACCAAGTACATTATCCATCTAACGTACTTTTCAAAACGTTATGGATTTCCATCTTCATTGTGGTACTTTAGTATCACTCAGATGTTCTGGCAATTTCACAATGATATTATGCGTAGGACTCTGTAACAGCTTGTAAACTTGATGATGTTCAACAAAATGTGTTTGTAACATGAAATGTGTCCTAAACGAGATTTTTTATTGATCTCTTGGCTCTAGATCGCTTAGTGCATTTTGGTTTGTGTTTCTCGGAGGCTCAGGGCATATTGCCACCCATTCAATATCAACCAATCTCGGAGTGAGATGTCAATAGTAAACGTAGTAGTTATCCCGTGACAAATGAGACAAGTTTCTGTTGAGAGAAACCCGAATGGCTGAGAAGGGTTGTGCATTGCATCACTGGGTCCATGATGTCGTTTTCAATGTCAGCAATCAACTTGTGATTCTGACAGCATATGTATTGACCCGGTTTCTGCCTTAAGTTGTGTGGAGGGCTTCTTTCTTTAGACCCTTTATCCATACATTTCTTTTTCTTTTCTTCTCAATCCTTCAATGCTTACCAGGACGTCATTACTAACACCTTGTTGTGATTGTTCCAGTGTTAGCTCAATCTTAGTCAGCATTATTCCCATATACATTCATCTCCAATCATACCTAAGGACTGCTATTTCTAACTTTGGATTATCCTTGGGTAGATCCTCCGGTTCTGGTTGGATCATAGGATTGATTCCTAACCTAACCACCTTATGACTTCAGATTCGTCGTGAAATTAAGATGTTGTTGGGTATAAGATCGAACCATAAAACCTTTTCTTTAGCACATTGAGTCAATTAGATCATATTTTAATTACATTTTCTCCCCTTATTTTAAATAATAAACACTTAGTTTTTGAAATACCTTGTGATTAAAATATGTCTTGAAAATTCTGTGGGGAGAAAATATTATCAGCATGAATGGTTTGGAACATTTTGATAATGTTTTGAATACATAAGAGTTGTCGTTGTTGATGTATCCAAAAACATTAAAACTTTGTTTTTCGAAAAACTCCCCCTCAAAAATAGGACCAATTGAGAAATTGTTGTCTTTTTTGAGTAACATTGGGAGGGAATAATGTGTTGATAACACAACAATTTTGAAAGATTGTGATCTTGTCATCGATGTAAGTATTGAAAAATTGTGTTCAACTTTTTGAAAAACCAGATGTTAGAGGACTTCTCTCTCTAACGCTAAGGGTTAAGCGTCTGAAAAGTACACCTTTCCTTTTTCTTGAGCTAAATAAACATTGTGTGTCTTTGTAAGAACAGCTCAGACGAACTCGTAGAAACGTTAATTTTCTCGTTCTGGAGGGATAAGTTATAAACCTTCCATTTATTTGAGTTCGGGTTATGTCTGACATTTGCTCATAAGGCCTATTTTGAAAATAGAAATGGACATGTTTGAAACTATTTGCAACTCTCGCTAGAACTTCATTTACACACCCGTGTTCAATGTTAATCGATATTTCTAAGCACGTAAATGTGTATCGCGATTCCAAGAGGACATGTCAGAGAAGAACATCTTTTTGTAAATTTTCATGTTTTTTCTGATTTTGTTATTTTCTTTTTGAAGTTTTATATTTTGTATTTTGCTTTTCTCAAATATATGTACATGGTGGATGTTTGATAATGATAATCATAAGCAGTTATTTGGACCGAAACACTCATTCCGCTTTGGAGTCAAACATCTCCATATCCATATCCTTCTGACAAGATATTAAAACTGATCCTCAGGATGGGCTTTCCGTAATACAATGTCTAGTAACTTGGTATTCAGTTCGGACAAAATATAGTTATTGTATACCATTTTCAACCTGTTCCTTTATGAAATGATACCGAGTATTGGATGTGTGTTGTTCGCGAATGTTTTGTACGGGGTTGCATGAATTGCTATGGCTGGAATGAGAGATCGCAAGTACAACGGTTTTTTTGTTGTAGTTGAAGCACCATAATCTGAAGATGTGTCCTCTCCACATTACTTGAGCGAACATTGACAGATAATGCCTCGTACTCTGCCTTTGTGAAGATATTGCAGTGAAGTTTTGTGTTCTTTGATCATCAAGTGTAATAGTTTATAACCATAGGAAACTCTATCCCTCCAAAGTGCTTTTCCGAGTTTCAAGGCATCCGGCTATGATCAGCGTCTGTAAATGCTGTTTGTTTTAAAGCCAGAATCCTTGGACTACCCTGAGTCCCACGTTATAATGGTACCCCTTTAGTATTTAAGATTCTGTCTAACCTCTTTGAGTGCTTTTGAGTTGGTCAGTGCTTGATATAATTGTGCACAAATAAGCATTCTGACGTGCACGTAAGTTGGTCTACTAGATGTCAAGTACATGAAAGACTCGATTTTTTCTACGATATTTAAGAGTGGGTCTACTGGTTCTCCCCTAAGTCTACATCTAGTTTGGAGTTTGTAGCCATTTGGTTGTAAATGGAGTGACAATTGTCCTTATTATGCCTTTTTCAGAAGTTTCTAAAGGTACTTGGCCTGATATTGATAAAATACATATTGGGGACTGGTGGATCTGTTAGTCCTAAAAAGAACCTTCAATCTCCCCCATTAATGACATTTTAAATCGACTATGCATTAACTTTTCATAATATTTTCGAATATTTAGGGTTTGTAAACCAAATAACTATCGTCTTCAACGTTATAATCTGCACAAAGTTAGAATATCACTCCCCGATATTTTAGCTTGATTAATGTTGGGTCAAATTGTACCTCTTTAGTAAAGCCTTTTGGACATCAGGAAGTTTTGTTAGTTCATCGTACCTTGGCTCTTGGAGCTTTTCTTTAATCCATACAAAGCTTTCTTAGAAGGTAGACTTTTTCTGGATGATCTGGATCACACGAACCCTTCCGGCTGAGCAACTTAAAACCTCTCCTTCAGTGGACCATAAGAAAGGCCGTTTTCACGTCCTAATCTGATAGATGGAAAAGACTTGTGTGCTGGCGTGGGCAACGGAAAATCTGAACTGCTTCCAAAGCGAGCAACTGGTGCAAATGATTCCTTCAAAATCAATACCCTTCTTCCTGAGCATAACCTTTAGCCACAAAGTGTGCTTAGTTGCGAATTCATTCTGATCTCATCCTTTTTGTTCTTCCCAAACCACTTTAGCTTAATAACCTTTTGCCAAATTGGTTTGTCGATGATGTTCCCAAACTTTTTAGTTGTCGAACTGATGAAGTTATCCTGCATTTGCTTTGATCAATGCAGAATCAGCCCATTTGCCTCTTAATGTTCTGCGTTCAACAATTACTCACGTGAGTGCGACATTCTCCATGTCAGGATCTGTGGCAAGCTGTCATATTGTTTGAACTGGCATGGTTGGTTTTCCACGAACTTGTTCTTAATGGAATGATCTCTCGGTTCATGGTTAATCATGGACTTTTGGTTGAAATGAATGCCATCTGTATTATCATATGTTGCGTGAGGAAGACTCACCAATTTCTTGTACCCTGTGTACAAAAAGGATTGATAATTCAGCTTCTTTGAAATGATGATTCGGGCTTGTCATTAGTGTTTTCCTCGCTGAGACCGTGTGTTGGATTGTAATATTCTTCAGTAAAGGCTGAAGAGAAATTCTAACCCTTGTTGTAAACGAATTGGTTCTTTTCTGCTGTATATTGAACAAACATTTGGTTCTTGGGGCAAGGGGTCAGAGTTGTCATAATCTGACGCCTTTTGTCCTTGAGGAACGAGGCCTGAAGTGACATTTTCAACAGACATCTTTGTCGTTGTGTGCGAGGTTCCTGAAATGTTGTGATCTGAACATCATTTGTCGTTGGTTGGGCGAGGTTCTTGAACTGTTGTGATAGTCATCATTTCCATGAATGGTCCCGAGGCTTGATCTGCTGGGATCAAACGTCTGTTAACATTGAGGAACGGGGCTGAAGTGTATTTTTCTGTAGAACCATTTGTCGTTGTGGTGCGATTAGGTCTGAATCTGTGTATCAGACTCAATGTTGAGATTTCATCTTTTGTTGGAAACCATTCTGGCACTGGGTTCTTATGATATCAGTAATTTCAGAACCACTCTCTGAGATTTTTCCTGCTTTTTATTGTATTAGTGCTTCTGCAGTTTGGTCATGAGTCTTTTTGTTGCTTTTGACACATTGATATGACGTACCTGCACTTAAACCACAGGTTTGTTTGCACTGCATATGAATTAGGGATATCTACTATGGAACCATGCGGCGGGTTCACTGTCAAACCTTGCCCGTGCTAGAGTTGAGTAACTTTCCTGTGGGAATACCACCTAAGAAGAACATTTTAAATAGATTATACCGTTGGTTTCCTCAACTTAAGCAAGATCTAGGATTCATTGTTTTCTCTGGCAGGGAAGTGGTAGTCTTTGTTGTTTGAGAAACTATGTCCTGTGGGGATCTACTTTCTGGTTTCTGAGATGCAGATCTTGACTTTTCTACGGGATATATTCTCTTGTGTTTATGGGATTTTTTCATCCTTATTCTGTTGCAGTAGGCACGAGGATTTAACTTTGAGAGGTATTCTAAGACGCATTTTTTCATGATTTGCCACTCTAAAGGCACTTTTTGCATGTGAGGACATTGCTTTCATTGAACTTTAGAAAGTCTTGTTGCTTCCTATGTTCTCCTAAGTGAAATCATCACTTTGTTTGAAACCGACTACTCATTGATGCTTGACCAATTCCTAGGTTTTCGTTTGCAACCTATTAGCAGTGTTGGGTAATTAAGCCGGAAAATCATACTAGGTTTTACATTTACATCTTTGTTCTTTCTGACTGTTAGTGCACTTTTCTTAGCTTTTCTAGGTTAGTAGTATGAAACCATGTCATTTGAGCCTATTTTTCCCTTGGTGACTGATTGTGACACATTGCTTTGGGCAATTTCCTAGATGGGCCAGGTGTGCCAATACATTGGTGGTTCGAACTGCTTGCTTTCTAATCTAAGGCTTAATCTGTTGATTGACTTGTTTTTAAAAAAACCCATCCGACACATTAGTTTTTTATTACCGACTGTTTCTGTTTGAAAATTCTCATTTTCAGGAGAATTTGTAAAAAGGAAAGTCGGTTTTCCGAAAAACTGATGGTTTTGGATATTCGTTGAGATTTGGTTTGTCGAACAACACAGATGGTTTATTAAATGAGTTTCCAAGACTTCCTTGCAGTTCTCCGATGAGTTTTTTAAACTGCACTTAGTGCTATGTTTCTTGTCTTGCATATGGGAGCTTTCCTCAAAATGTATATTTCATGATATTGTTCTGTCTTTTCGAAATACATTAGTCGTTTTCGTTGCAAACTGAGTTGTTTTTCATGTGTTCTTTACATTGTTTGTTGTTTAAAGCAAGTTCAAGAGAAATAGAGCTGTTTTTCAAGTTTAGATAAAGAAACTTTTTAACAAACTTAGTATGAATTCTATGGTTTTAACCTGATTTCAGTTGGTTTCGAAAGCTTTTGTTGCAAGAAGTTCACATTCTTTGCCTTGTGAAGATTATAACCATGGTAATCCAGTATGAGCATTGAAATAAGCAGAGAATGCAAATACGAAACCATGTAAGCATCTTTAAGAACACACTATCTTCTGAGATGTAGATCGTATATGTTTGAAAATCAGACATCCTTTTCTGATTCTAGTGCGTCAATCTCCTTTTTCAGGGATATAATCGTCACTCACTAAATGGTCATGCTTTTTTGTTTTTTAGTTCATGAACAAAACAAATGACTGCCAGATAGTTTTGTTTTGAAAGAGGCATTAATAACGTTGTGGATCTAAAACTTCCATACTCTTAGCAGTTGGTTAGGTAAATGCACTATTAGTATGATTAGACAAGTTGTTTCACAATTGTTCTAATAAGATTGAAGTTGTTTGTCAGTTCGGTAATAAAACTTGTTACTTATACTATATGGATTTAGAAACTATCGGGTAGAAAGGACACGTTTTTGGGCAATGTTGTTTTGTTCTGTTAACGTTTTTTTTTCCACATGGTCTTCATAATGTTTTAGCGTGTTTCCAACTAATCAAGATAGGTTTTGGATGGTTGGTTTGAAGTTGAAGTTTATTATAGACTGTTTGATTGTTGTCTATTCATATGGTTTCACTTTGTCTTTATCCAATTTTGATCTACTCTCCTTTTTAAGAGTCACTGTCTCTTCCCCATTGGGGCAAAATCTGTTTGCAGGATCAGAAGTATCATATGGGATCTCATACAAACGAGGCTTTTCAGATTGAGCTATCTTGAGGTACTTTGGATTAGCAAAGGTTGATCTACCATTATACGTTGCGCATTTGGGTGCTACAAAGTGATTTGGTCTGAATTGACTGATTGCGTTTATAAAGAATTTCATTTAAAAACTTTATTTGCTTGTCCATTTCAATCATCGTGTCAATGTCTTTTCCTTCCTTAACCTTTAAATCCGAAATAACCTTACTTTTCTCTTTGAGTTGACCTTCAAATTGTGACCTAGTTAACAGACTCTTTTTGACTAGCTCATCGTGTTTCTGATTGACTCAAATGAAAATTTCATAGGTTTTAGGTTTAAACCCTCGTGTTTGTCTAGTTTTAAGAGTAATAGTCCATAGAGTTTCCTTGAACTTTGTTTGAGTATTTTATAATCACTCGTTCGGTCATTATAGGCCGTTCGTTGTATTCTCAAAGCTCAAGTCGTTTTGGGCTGAAGTGCAATCAGATCAAACTATCCCGACTGCTAGTAGCCTCCCCTAGAGCCCTACTAGTCTCATCAAGGTTAGTTTTGCACTCCTTCAGTTCTTGAGTCAATGATGCGTTTGCTTTCTTTAATTGCTTTAAAATCGTTTTGTTTTCCTCAGTATCAAGAGTTAAATTTGCAATTAAATTAGCAAGCGCAGCACGCTCATCAGCACATTCTGCAGCATGTTTCTCAGAATGTTGTCTTTCATTGGCAACTCACCATTTCTGTCATCAATTGTTTTGTTACTGTTTCCATGGCGTATCAGTCGAATCGTGATTCTGCAACGGTAAGACTTCCAGATCTTTGCCATGAAACCGTTAATGTGCTTCCAATTCCTGCTTATCGATCTCTTCATCTTGATACAAATCCACTGCTTGTTTCATGCTCCTGTAACTTGTAACCGATGATTGAACCTCTTGGAACCTTGCACTGGTGATATCTTCATTTGTCTTTCTAACTCAACTTTTTCAACGTTCTTCTTAAGCTCTGCTCATGACTCTTGCTTTTCTAATATTGCATTGCTTAATGGGCTTCATGTTCTGATGATTGTTTCCTTGGAATGTTTGAGGGTCTTTTTAGTGTAATCTCTGAAGTTTTCTCTTACTTCTCGATTGATGAAAAAGATCTTGAATAAATATCGAGAGGTACTTTAACATGTCAAAGTTAATGGAAACCTTTTCTAACTGTACTTTAATCACACTTAGAGCTCTGTGAATATGGAATCCATCTCGTGAAAGTGTTTCTTCATTGGAGAAGTGTGAAGCTCAATGTACAAGTCAATAATGCAAGAAAGTCAAATTAGGTCATTTTACCTCCTAAATCACTTTGGTTTCTTACCACCACTTTAACACAAGGTACAAGCACTTAATGCATGACTTCTAAACCCTAAACTGAAACCCTAAGTCATTCTAAAACCTAATCTAAAACCCTAAACCCTAAACAAAACCCTAAAACCCTAATTTCACTTTAAACATTAAAAATAAGCCTTAAACCCTAATCCTAAACCCTAAACTATCTTAAACCCTAACCCTAACTAGAAATTAAAACCCTAAACCCTAACCCGAAATGAAATGAACCCGACACCCCTTTTCTTGCATTTGTACCCATTTTAAGCAACCAAGCACCTCAAGAAAGCACCCTAGAACCTTTATGACATCACCAAGCAGCCACCCAAATAGCTTACATGCACCTCCCTTTCAACTCTTGGCCACTAAGCTTGCTACATCACCTCCTTGTCTCTTTTTCTAGCCAAACCCCGCCAACACCATATATCTTGCTTAGATATGTTTCTAGCTCATATTACACATCACCTAGCTTCTATGAATCATATATCTATAGCTCTAGATCTACTACACTAAGCAAACTTGGGCACCAAGGGTGTTTTCACCCTATAAATACACGAACCAAGCACCCTTTTTAAATCATCCCTCAACACTTTCTTCACACACTCAAATGGAGTTCTAACCTTTCCATAGCAATAATAGAAGATCAAGAGAAGTCTCTAAGCTCAGAATAGAAGCCAAGAATCAAGAAAAAGGATCTCTTGAAGTCGTTACTAGGCGTACGAACCTGAAAACCCCATTTCGACCCATTTCTAGCTCAAGTAAGCTTAGTTCTTGTTCAATAAGCTTATAATCTGCATTATAATGTTCATAATACTCTTAAGATCATATATAAACTCTTGTTTGAAGCCTTGAATCCTCAAACCCATGTGTTTTTTATTAAAACCCTAAAAATGGCCCATTTTGATTTTCTAGCTAACGAATCCTTTCTCTAAACTTTTTTTGCGTTAGAACATCTTAATTTAGCTTATTCTAATAAGCTATAACCTGTAAATATCATTTGGAACCTTAAAATAAGCTTGCATGGCTTTTTGGGCTTGTTTTGCAAATATTTCTATGCATAGGGGTATATATCGTAACTTTATGAAATTTATAACTAAAGGGGCTGAAAATATCATTATTCTAAATTTATAACTATAAGGATCTATTTTGCCAAGTTTCAAAGTTAAATGTTTAAATTATATATACTTTATATATAAAGGACTAAAGTTGTAAAAGTTTATTAACCAAGGGTATATATTGCCAATTTTGTAAACTTAGAAATATAAAATATAATATTTTTATATAAATTTAAAAATATATATTAATATTATAAAACTCGATTTTATCAAAACCCGACACATTTATCGTTATTAATCATAAATCGACGCATTATTACGTTATATATTTAACATAATTTTTCATCGACTAACTTTTGACGAAACTTAAAATCTTATTGTATCACGTTACTAGAGAATTTCATATGAAGGGTTTCATTTGAGTTTTCGTTTTGACGAGTTTGCTGGGTTTACGATTTAAAGTGCCCTGGCTCCTTAAACGATACTACATGGCCTCTGGATTATGATAGCCCAAACAGTGATACAATATTTCCATAATTTAATAAATCAAAGATATACGTTAAACTTTGTAAAGTTTTAAAACATAAACCATCCCACTAAGACTTGACATATTACTTCAGGTTGCGTGACAAAGCTGTTACTTTCACTTGATATACTTTTGCTATCAATCAGATTTCTCTGTACTGTTAAGGTGAGTTCATAGCCTCGTATTTCAATCTTCTGAATGTTTTATAAACCCATGAGGGGGATACATGCTCAATTGTTTCTAATATACACAAGTACTTAAAACCGATATAGTCAAGTTTATAGCCTCGCCTTTACTTATTTACATGTTTTATAAACCCGCGAGGGGGATACATGCTTGTTTTATACAAATTAAACACAAGTGATTTTGATATATGATATGGTTCCATCACTATAAATAGTCCCATCTTTATATGTTTTCTAAATCCTGTGGGGGATTCATGCTATAAAGTATGAATACAAGTGTTTTTCCAACTATATGATATCTTGATATATTATTGCCTAAGTTACCTCCATTTTCCCATAAGATATCCTAGTATCTCTTTGGGTAGTAGCTCTCAGTATCTCTTTGGGTAGTAGCTCCCAATATGTCTTCGGATAGAGGCTTCCGGTTCTATTAAAATATGTGATTCATGAGCTTAGGGCAATAATACTGTTTTCAACAATAATACTATTTTCCATAATAATTGTACTCATTGGAATTATTACACTTATGTGTGTATAACAACGTAACCCACTATTAAACTTGTACTCAACTATTATAACTAAAAACCTATGAATTTCACTCAACCTTTGTGTTGACCCTTTTAGCATGTTTATCTCAGGTAATTGAGCAACCTATGACACGGAGTGGCACGGACTTGAAGATGGCTAAACTGTTATCATTCAAACTTTATGTTTCTAGATTTTGGGACCTCATTTGTAAAACTCTAATATGATATTGAATGATAACTAAATTTTCCAAAATGTCTCTTTTGAGTCGTTTTCTATGATTATGTCTGTTGATCCATCAAGTAATACCCCAGATTAGCTTCTGTTGCTATATGTCAAAAATAGGGGTGTTACATCAGACTCCAGCATGGCTTGGTTGGTCAAGTGCTAAGGGAGAATAGCGCCGTATACCTGTGTGTCCTGATTTTTAGAAATGACTCTTATTATGGTGAACATGAAGTCATCCTTAGAATAGTGCCAAAACATCTTGTTTCTCCTTGGTATTGCCTGATCCTTTGCCCTGAAGTAGTCTACAATGACTTTGGTGAATCATGGATAATATATGTTATTATTCTTCTTAGAATTCTTATTCTCCACTTGGTACACCAAATCTTCCTACAGCAAGACACGTAGTCAACAGTCTTGTTATGATACATTCCCCAAAGAATTTGAGCACGTGACAGTCGAAGACTCTCTAGAGCAGTAGTTTTTACACTTAGACACTTGTTGATTATGGCAGCAAATGATCTCCATGGTTGATGATTGGCATTAACATCGAATAAAAACTTGATCTCCCCGGTGTGTCCAAGGTCTCTTATAAAAGATAGGATCTCCTCTTCTAGTGGGGGTTCTTCAAATATCTGACCAGGGAGTTTAGGGCAAATCTTGAGCATATCTCTGAAGTTGTCAACGTTAATAGTGTGATTTTTTCCATTCAACATGAAACGAAGTAAAGAATGATGTCTCGAGATAGTGACCTAGAACTCTTGCATGTATATTTCCGGTACATCAGTAGAGATCTTAAATGCATTGTAGAATGGAGTGAGTTTGAGAGCATCTAATGCCACTTGAAGAGTAGGTTCCTTGGATTTAAGAATTGATCTTAGTCGGAGATTGCTTTTCCCTATCTTAAGACGGTCAGCAAGGGCGATTAATTCATCATCTAGTGCCTTTTGCTGAGCTCTTGTGTTGTCCATGATTCTGCTAAGATAGGATCAATATAGTTTATGTACAACCAATTTTATACAATATACTATAGAGAGCTTTTGATTGAGCATGAAAAGTTGATTCATGATGTTAACGTTTCTTAAGAATTAGGAACTTTAAGACTTTTTGCACTTGTTAAGATCTATCCAATTAAAAATGACAACTTAAGCCAACTTAACTGGTTTTAGAGTGTTTAATTAACCAAGTTTAATTAACTCCCTAATTAAGTTTTTAAATCGCCTTTTATATTAGAAATTTGATCTTAAGTGTGTTTGGTCTTGATAGAAAACTAGTTGAGTTGTTTAGTTTCCAAAGGTCATGCAGTTGTTCGGTACCTTAATACACTGAGTTGTGCGGTTCCGTATTACTCTAAGTTGTTTGGTTCCTACTAACTATTGAGTTGTTCGGTTCCTTCTAAAATGCAGAGTTGTTCGGTTCCTAATAACAACAGAGTTGTTCGGTTCCTTGAGACCCATGAGTTTTTCGGTTCCTAAAGCATACAAGTTGTTCGGTTCCTTCTAACTACTGAGTTGATCGGTTCCTACTGACAATAGTTGTTCGGTTCCTACTAGCCACTTAGTTGTTCAATTCCTTCTATCAACGAGTTGTTCAGTTCCTTGATACAACGAGTTGTTCAATTCCTTTTAACTACTGAGTTGATCGGTTCCTACTGACAATAGTTGTTCGGTTCCTACTAGCCACTTAGTTGTTCGGTTCCTTCTATCAACGAGTTGTTCGGTTCCTTAATACAATGAGTTGTTTGGTTCCTTTTAACTACTGAGTTGTTCGATTCCTACTAGCCACTTAGCTGTTCGGTTCCTGCTAACAACAAGTTGTTTGGTTCCTTCTAACAATTAAGTTGTTCGGTTCATAAGGAGATCATGTTGTTCGATTCCCAAAGACAACGAGTTGTTCGGTTATTTTTCATTTTTCACAAACAAGTCATTTTAGACAATCACACATGTTCCATTAGCATACATATGATTAGGTTATCATTTAGGCACTAAGATAACAACATTCAAGACAAAACACAATTAGTATGAGCAAAAAATGAGCCATGTATAACAACTTTAGTACAAACACTCAACGAACCACAAACAATGTTGTGATATTATTAACCAAACATATTCAATAAGTTGATGAGAAACTCCCTAACACAAAACACAGAAACTTTTTACACTATTTTGCAAAACCTCAAATTTTCGAGCACTTAATTGACCATAACTTATTCAAATATTAACAATACATAAAACTGCTTTAAACACGTCTTCTATACTCCAAAGTGATCATAACCCCTCAATTAATTATAAGATTTATGGATTTTTGATTTTGATAAACCCTAACTTAAGAATTAGGGTTTTTGAGCTCAAAACTGAATGAAATCTCAATTACTTCGAGTTATGAGTTGTTTAGGAGGAGTAGAACGAGATTGTAGTTATACCTTAGGTGTGAAATTAACTTGAAATGATGAAATGGAAAGAGACGATTGTGCAAAGGAGAGGGAAGAAAAAAATTCTAATTTTAGTGTGTGTTTGTGTGTGTAAAGAGACGGGGGGAAAAGTGATGTTATAAAACATTTTTCATTTTTGACACATTTGACCCATCAAGTTTCTTATCCTGTTTATTTATCACTCTTAATGTAACACCTCCAAAATGTGTCGCAGCGGAATATGGGTTTGGGAGCGTTACTTCATAATACCATTGCACATGATATGAGAACGACCTTTAAAAGTGTCGTTTAAAACTGATACATTGGATTTAGCAAAGTGTTTGTTACAAAAGCCCGAAGCTATACTTGTTCATTGTTAAATTATACAAAGATTCTAGTTCGAAAACAAACGTTTTCCCCAAATATGAAATGCAACCAAATCTTTAATGCTATTGACTTCCAAAATAACGACCACCAATGTATCCCTTGCACCTCGTGCCTTATTGACCTCCTGAAAAACATGCTTTAAAACGTCAACAATAATGTTGGTGAAGTCATAGGTTTGTAAAATGTATGAGTGTAGGACCGCAATTGTTTAGAGTGTGTATTGCATGGTATACAATATCCAAAACAGTAAGTATTGCATGGTATACAATATTCAAAATAGTAAATATTGCATGGTATACAATATCCAAAACAGTAAGTATTGCATGGTATACAATATTTTTTGGCATGTTTTGAGAACATTTGGAACTTCTGCTCGAACTTCATTTACAGCCTCGTATCATTATTGAATGACATTTCTAAGACCGTAAATGTTATCGATTTTCAGAAGACATGCCATTATTACCTCTTTTTATATTTTTCTCATTTTTTAATTTTTTCTTTGGTTTTATATATTTTTGTATTTTGTTTTTATAAAATTTCGGAAAAATGAAAAATCTTTTTAGTTTTTATGGTTTTAATATACATACATATGATACAGGATATTTGATTAGGTACCACCACTATTCATCAACTTCACCTGCCAATTGTTTCAGAGTCTCTGGCGTAAAACTTTGCATTCTCAGCTTGTTGATAAGAAATTCAATTCTTTCTCTTGCAAGGGCTTTTGTGAAGATGTCCGCCAGTTGATACTCCGTATTGACAAAGTAAAGTTCAATCACCCCATTCTCAACATGCTCCTTGATAAAGTGAAATCTGATGTCTATATGCTTCGACCTGGAATGTTGAACATTGTTGCAGCTTAAGGCAATAGCGCTTTTGTTATGACAGTACATTGGAATTTTATTGAATCCAAGGCCATAGTCGGTAAGCTGTAATCTCATCCAAAGAATTTGATCACAACATCCCGACATAGCAATATATTCAGCTTCCGTACTGGATATAGCAGCGCTTTTCTGCCTTTTTGATGACCAGCTAACAAGTCTATCTCCAGGAAACTGCATACTACCAGATGTGCTACAGCGTGTATCTTGACAACTCAACATTGATCCCATCTCAAGAAATGTTTTAGTGCCATTAGAAGAATCATTCGATACCATAGTCCCCCGATTACGGTTTCCTTTTAGATACTGAAAGATCCTTTTAACCGCAATGTAAGTGCTTTTCGGTAGGACGACCTGAAACCGGCACACATTCATAAGAAAATTGTAATGTAAGGTTTACTGGCTGGTAGAGATAAAGGAGGTGCCAATCATACATGATAATGGACAGGATCCAACTGCTTCCCTTTTTTAATCCTCATCCAGTTTGGATTTCTCCACCATGAGAGTATCCACTGGGTCACAAGAGTCAAAACTATATTTCTTTAAAGAATCAAGGCATATATTTTGACTGGTTAATAAAGATGCCTCTGGGATTTTGAAAAATATATAGTCCTAAGAAAAATGAGATTTTGCCCATCATTGACATCTTAAATTTTGAACACATAATTTTAGAAAATAGGTCACAAAGTTCAGGTGTAGATGCAGTAAAGATAATATCATCGACATATACTTGTACCAGAAGTAATTCCTTGTCTTCCTTACAGATGAACATAATAGGATCCACTAAGCCTTTGGAAAAGTCTTGGGATATCAGGAACGAAGACAACATGTCATACCACGCGCGTGGAGCTTGTTTAAACCTATAAAGAGCTTTCTTAAGCTTGTATACGTGATTGGGGTTATCTAGATCCACAAAACCGTCCGACTGGCTAACATAAACCTCTTCCCGCAAATTACCATTCAGAAAGGCAGTCTTGACATCCATTTGGTAGACGACCATGTTCATATGAGCGGCAAACGCGAAAAAAAATCCTTATAGCCTCTAATCTTGCAACCGGAGCAAAAGACTCTTCAAAATCAATTCCCTCTTCTTGACGGTAACCACGAGCCACTAATCGAGCCTTGTTCTTTCAAATACCTCCTAGTTCGTCTAGCTTTACTTTGTAGATCCACTTCAAAGTAATAACCATAACTTTGTCTGGTCAGGGTACAAGCTCCCGTACTTCAAGGCGTTCAAACTCATTAAGCTCTTCTTGAATTGCTTCAATTCAGCAGGATTGAGTCAAAGCATCTTTATACGTCTTAGGTTCAACAGCAGTGAGGAAAGCATCATAGTAACAAAAAAGAGCTTGCTCATATAATTACAGCCTTGTGGAAACTTGTCTATCGAGTTCACCGATTATATTTTCAAGTTGATGATCCTTAGTCCATTTGCTATTATGTTCATAAATTTGGTGATCAGGATGCACAATTGTATGAATAGAATCCGATGATGAAGATTGATCAGAAGGGATTTTTGGAATTGGGATACCAAAGTACGAATCATTACCCATATGTACAATTACAATATCATGATTGTCTTCTTCAACATCATTAGGAATCACGAGAGGTTGAGTTTTGGGTGTTGTTTGAGAATGACTTGGTGATGGTGCATCTTGATCAACATTTATTGAAGAAGGTGAACCGGTTGATACAACGGGAACTGGAGCAACTACTTTATGAATTAGAGCAACGACTTCAGTGGTTAGGTAATCAACCCTGGGTGGACAAGTGAGTAATATATCAAACATCGGTTAAAACAAAATATCCCAATCTATTCTTGACGGTGGTACAAATGGTGTTAAAGGAGGAGGGTTTGGCATGAGTCCTGAACTGATTGTTGCAAGAGTTATTTCATGAAGTGTGGGTCTTGAATTGCTGTGTTCAGAAGCCATCACAGTCAACTCATAAAAATCTACATGAATTGTCTCAATGATTCGTCTAGTACATCGGTTGTAAATTCGAAATGCTTTCTTTATGGGTGCATATCAAATGAAAATACCAATATCAGCTTTCGGTTGTAATTTACCCAAGTTCTCACTATCATTTGTTGGATAGTAGAGTGCACCAAATACATGGAAAAATGATAAGTCAGGAGGTTTGTCATGTAAAAGCTCATATGGTGTTTTTCTATGACGAAGACATACAATGGAACGATTTTGGGTGTAACATGCGGTAGCCACTGCTTCTGCCCATAAGAATAACAGAGCTTTTGCATAAATTAACATTGTGCGGGCAACTTCAATTACCGTACGATTGCGTCTTTCAAACGACACCATTTTGCTATGAAAAGCAAGCAACAGATGTTTCATGAGAGATGCCAACCTTCTCATAATATTCACGCAGTGTTTGATTAACAAACTCAGTTCCATTATCTGTTTTGATGCGTCGGACAAGTGTCTTAAGTCGCACTTGGATCATCTTAAGAAATTTGATTATGAAATATGGAGCTTCATCTTTTGACCTTAATCACTTAACCCATGTGAATCGATAGTAATCATCAACGATGACGAGGATATACTTTTTCCCATTAATGCTTGCGACACGCATTAGTCCATAAAGATCCATGTGCAACAGATAAAGTTTTTCTTGATTGGTGTCTTTAGATTTAGGTATGTGGGGTTTCTTCTTGCTTTTACCCATAGCACAAGCAGAACACAGATGTTCCTTTTCGAATTTAAGCTTAGGGAGACCTCGAACAAGACCATGTCTAGCTAAATGGTTGATAGTACTAAAGTTCAGATGAGACAAACGTCAGTGCCATAGCTAGGACTTAGTCTTTGAGGCCTTTAACAAGAGACATATCAGAGAGGACGCCATCATATCTCCAAGAGATAGAGTATACATATTGTTGCCTCGAGATCCAGTCAATAGGTCAACACCTTCTAGATTACGTATGAAGAAGGTGTGTTGACAAAAAGCAACTTTAAGGTTCGAATCACATAATTGTCCAACAGAGAATAAGTTATGTCCAAGTCCTTCCACGTAGTAAACCATTGAGATCGTAACATTTCCAATATTATAACCACCATATCCCATAATCTTTGCCATGTGATCATTTCTGAATTTGACTGTACCCAAAAACTTATTGACAAAATTGGTGAGCTGAGAGTGATCTTAGATCATATGCTTAGAGCAGCCGGAGTCCAAATACCAGAGAACAATTTGGACGACCTGCATTCATCAAGAGAGGAAGATGGAACATCGGAAACTATAGATCCCCAAGATTGTCTGGGTTCCTTTTTGTTAGTAGATACAGATTTAAGAACCTTAGATTTGCTAACAAGAACATTAGTTTGAGGTTTTCTAGGTTTCCTTGAGTAAACCAATGTTACAATAGGCTTAGGTGTTTCATTTTCTAGAGCAGTTGGTTTCCTAAGGGGTACTTCAGTAGTTGTGGTAATCCTAGTTAAAGGGCACGCATTTCATACTATAGTGAAAGTCCGACCAGTAGGTCTCCAGATGTATCCAATATTTGTAAATACCTTTCCTGTTGGTTTCCAAACTTTTCTCTTTGAAGTTTTCTTAATATATTTATATTTTTTATGAGCATTCACATTATTGATAAAATCAAGAACACACAAATCATGATTA
>BQNB010117749.1:4203-21121 GCA_026074375.1 Tanacetum coccineum
CCAACATCAGTACCTACCTTAGGAGGTGTAGGCAATAACGCGGTTTTAGGGTTTTCTTGACGGGGTGTGCCAAGTCGAGGTGTTGGTTTTGATAGGATTTGCGAAACAGCAGTAGGTGACGCCTTGTTAATTATCGCGTGTGCTCCTTGATCATCCAAATGAGCTTCCATAACTCGGGCCAAAGCGAATGCATCGCCTAGCGAAGTTGGTTTTGACACCAATAGCTCTCGCTGTAACGAGGGTTTAAAGCCCAAAACATAGAACGAAATCAACAACCCCTCTGATATATATATGTGACATGATTCATTAACTTCTCGAATTCACTTTGATACTGTGCAACAATGCCCGTTTGTAACAGCTTTGATAAGGCGCCTTGAGGATCTTCATACTTGCAAGGACCGAAACGATTTTGCACGCTCTCTAAAAATCCCTTCCATGATGTGATTAACTTGTTACGAGTCATCCAATGGAACCATTCCGCCGAGTCGCCTTCGAGATTAAAACCCATCACACGAAGCTGCTGGTCGACTGGTGTGTTTAGCAGGGTAAAATACTCAGTAATAGAGAATATCCAACGATCAGGATCAGAACCCGAAAACTTTGGCACATCAAGACTCATGGAACGTAAAAGTGTTAACGACAGGTGGTCACCAACACCTCCTCTATGGTAATAAGCGAATGGCCTAAGTTATTGGAAAGGAATGCGTAAGTACCTAACCGTTGTAGTAGTATAGGCAAGACTCAGGGGTTGTTATCGTTCTCTAGGAGAATAGGTTGAGAAGGCTTGATCACGGTCTAACAGAATTCTAAAGGTTGAGAGAAGATTATTTTTTATTTTTATATTTTTTTGAAATCAGGTAAATCTGTTGTTTGAGAGGTTGGTTTGTTTAACTACTAATTAAACTAATATCTAATCTATTAAATGTATTTACTTAATCATACACTACTTATCAGATTGCTTCTCCTAATCCTGTTGCATTGTCACACTTGTGATGATATGTGTGTAAGTATTTCCTAGGTCATGAATGGATTACACGAACCTGCCGTCTATTTAATATTCCGTTAGGGCAACTCACAAGTAAGGTAGTATGAAGACTATTACAAGGCCCCTAAGAGTACATTAAATGCATGTGAAATATCTTAAGAGTGATCAACCATATAAAGGGGCAATGTAGTATGAAGACTATTACCCGATGGTATCCTTTTTACGCACTCGCGTTTCCCTAGACGTGTCTACAGCGATACAGACAAAAGTTGGTTTTTTAAAACCTAATGCGTTCAATCATCAATCAAGAAGCAACAATAAAAGGATCTACAATCCGACTTTCATGCAATCATAAGCAAATACAAAGGAGGGCTTAGCCTCGCATGTTATAAAGAAAGCAAAGAGATAAATCAATACACAACACATAGAAATATTGAATGATTAATGATAAATAACCTTACTTGAATTAAAACATAGATTCAAGGTAGTACAATAAAGTTTTGAGGCCCTAAAAACGACCTTAGAAGCTGCTACAAGAGCTAGGGTTCGTCTCCCAAAAGTTATACAAAGTTACACACTTAAACCCTAAAATCGGTTTAGTTTATATAGAGATATCGCTGCGACGGCGTCGCATTGTAATCCTGACGACGTCGCTACGTGGATGATTCTAGATCCTCATTAAGTCGGCCATGTCCTGACACTATCACTAAATCTATGACGCCATCACTAGATGGATCACGATGGCGTTGCTTTATGCCTGCGACGCTGTCTCCACGCTCTAAGAACAATATTTCTTTATGAATTTGGTGTAGGTTCGTAATCTCATCTGTTTCTTCTCCAAATGAGCCCAAGTCACGTGTATTTCCCCCAAGTGCTAAAAACCTAAAAATAAACGATTAAGCACATAATCTGGGCATATTTGCATGATTTAGGGGGTTAAATGACCCCGAAATAGTGTATAAAATGACACCTCATCAGAAATTCAGATAGCAAAAGATCCTTTAACTTAGACTCGACACCAATAAAATATTTTCCTCGAAACAAGAGCATCCCTTGCTCTCGCTGGAACCCTTCTATTGATTCGCCATGGTCCAACCGACGATGGAGCTGACACAATTCGTCTAAGGTTTCGTTCTCACGCTTTAAATATTCCAACAAGCCTACAACAGGTCGACTCAAGGCCATAAAAGCTGATACGACCTCGTCGTCATCTTCATGCACTCGTGGCAATGCATCTGCCACCAAGTTTGATGCTCCCGATTTGTACTCAATCCCAAAATCAAACCCCATAAGCTTCCTCATATATTTTTGCTGAAGAGGTGTTTGAATTACCTGCTGCATGAGCTCTTTAATACTCCTATGGTCATTACAAATGATAAACTGGCATCCTAGCAAGTATTGACGCCACTTATAAATGGCTTCGACAATCGCGAAGAGTTCCTTCTGATAAGTTGCAGCAACCTTCATGCGAGGACCAAGTTTTCAACTAAAGTAACCTAGTGCTTGTTCTTTTTGAAGTAACACGGCTCCAATACCCACATCAGATGCATCGGCTTCAATCATAAGGGTGTCTTTAAAATCTGGTAGACCTTAAATTGGTGCATGAGTTAACTTACCCTTTAGTGCACTAAAAGCGGCACCTTCAGTTTCACCCCACTTAAAGCCATTCTTTTGTCTAATATAATTTGTACAAGGCTTCAGGGTTTGATGGTTGTTTTGCAAAAGAATTGTTGGCTTCTTTAGAGGTATAGTAAAATCAATTGGTTTTAGATTTTTAAAACCACCAAGGAATGGTAAACTCTCCCCCCCCCCTAATGAAAATCATGGTCTTAATTTGCATTCTTAGATTTATCAAAGAAATAGGAATCTTAGTACCCAGTTGGAGATAGACCTGACTGTAGAGGCCGTATGATCCTCTTGTATGAGCTTAATGTATTATTTTCATATCCTAAGCGGTCTGCTAGTTTTTATTTATTGATTTGCTGTTAAAAAATCCTCATTTTTAAAAGGGAATGTTATACTGAGAAAAAACTAATTAAAGTAAAAAACAAAACTAACAATAGAAAACCTTTAGAATACTAAAATTATTACAAAACCCACAAATCTTGTTCTCATCATGTTATTTAACGAGATTTTCCAACCCGCGCTTCGCAACGGGGTGTTTGCGTGCTCGAGTATTTTATGCGATGTTGTTTGTAACGTGTTGTGTAGAACGTTTGTATCATAGAGTCTATTTGTTTCTAACATCAAGATATCATTCGATGAACACGACCCAAAAATCTGCCAAACCCTAAATCATGAATTAACGTGAATCTAACCCTATATTTTGCATGAACATGATCCTAATCAAACCCTAAACGCATTAGCATGATTATAACATCATTAATTACAAAAGTTTTAAACCCTAATGATCCATCATATTATTTGTTACATGATTTATAAAGAATTAACAAAAGTGGAATCCTTACCTAGCGTTCCTTCTTGATCATAACACAATCTAGCTCTTAATTTCTTAAATCAAAATTTTGTCTTCCTTGTTCTTAGGGGAGGAGGGTTTTGTACGGCTTAAAGAGAGAAGGAGGAGAAAATATATGAGCTAGGGTTTTATATAAATCTAATTAAATAGAATCCTAGTCTAATTATACTTAGGATT
The DNA here is from genome assembly GCA_026074375.1 of Tanacetum coccineum. Lineage (NCBI taxonomy): Eukaryota > Viridiplantae > Streptophyta > Magnoliopsida > Asterales > Asteraceae > Tanacetum > Tanacetum coccineum. The sequence goes on from BQNB010117749.1 coordinate 7,842, forward strand.
AGATAAAAAAACATTTTTTTCTTTTTCTTTTCTTAAAAATTCGGACCTTACCTTGTATATAAAAAAATTAATTATTTAATTACTTTTATTACCTTAATTTCCTACAAAAACCTACGTAAAATTGGTAAACCTTTTTCATGAAAAACCAAATACTAACTTTCTATTTATAACTTTCATTTCTAAAAATACTTTCTATATTTAGAAAGTTCATTACTAATTCTCATATTTCACGAACCTAATTTACTTCCATTATGACATACTTTCCATAATAATCCAACATATAATTATCTACAAATTGACGTAGCAATGCGTGCAAACACATCACTCATTTCCATTGTCACTACACGTGAACAAAATGGAAATAACCCTCAATATCTCAAACCCATTCTAAAATGAGATGAACACACACCTCAGAATGACAATCATGCACATAGATAAAACCACATAGCACACACATATAACATGTATAGACACTTAGCCAACTCTAAAGGTATGACTAACCAGCTCAAATCACGGGTGTCATAATATCCCCTCCTTAAGGAAATCTCGTCTCGAGATTTAACTAGCCGATTCAACAGCACGATTAACAGATAACTGAGGATACTTAGACTTCATATGGTCTTCACGCTCCCAAGTGAACTCAGAACCACGCTTTGAATTCCAACGAACTTTCACAAGTGATATCCTACTACGCTTCAAGCTCTTAACCTCACGCTCCATAATCTCTACAGGTTCCTCAACAAAATGAAGAGTTTTGTCGATTTTGATTTCATCCAATGGCACATATAGATTAGCATCCGCCAAACATTTCTTCAAATTTTACATGTGGAATGTGTCATGCACACTACGCAATTCCTTGGGCAATCTTAACCGATAAGCTACAGGGCCGATCCTTTTAAGGATCTCGAACGGTCCTACATACCTCGGTGCTAACTTACCTTTCTTTACAAAATGAATCACGCCTTCCCAAGGTGACACCTTTAACAATACACGATATCCAACCTCGAACTCCAACGGCTTACGTCTATTATTAGCATAGCTCTTTTGATGATCCCTCGCCGCTTTGAGATTTTCCTTTATCAACACTACCTTATCAGTTGTTTCTTATACCAGTTCAGGTCCAATCAAACTACTTTCACCAATTTCCTCCCACAGAACGGGCGAACTACATTTCCTTCAATACACTGCTTCGAACAGAGCACACCGAATGCTCGAATAATAACTATTGTTGTAGGAGAATTCAGCTAGCGATAGGTGAACATCCCAATTGCCACCAAAGTCAATAACACACGCCCTTAACATATCCTCCAAAGTCTGAATCGTACGCTTACTCGTAGGTCGAAATAAAACACAGAGAAAAGCAAGAAAACAAAACTCCTAGATAGCTAAACATATAGATCCTATTATGCAGCTATATGAAGTACTCCTAGGTTATAGTCTAGGTCAAACCGCCTACTTCTCTATAACAAAAGGCTCTTATACCAATATGTCACACCCCGCCAAGGCAGAAACGCGAGGCGTAACAAGAATGGACATCATCACAACACAATGGCATCTATATAGAGAACTACAATGCATAAAGTAAACAAAGTATAGACACAAAGTTTCATGAAATACCCAAACAAATATAAATGATAACTGGCGTCTTGTATTGAAGCAAGGAGGGTTCACGTCAATACCAAGACATGCAAAACATCCAAAAAAACTTAAGCATATCAAATTCAACAACATTCAAAATTTATTCATGTAAGAAATAAACTAGGAGATTAAACTTCGTAAGCAGCCTAGGGTCTCTCTAGCCACTCCTCTTATTCTTAAGATCCTCATGATGCTCACCTAAAAATGATGCTTAAAAACATCAACACAAAGGTTGGTGAGAGTCATAGGTTTACAACACACAATACAAACTTTCAGTCAATTACTGTGATTAATAAAACAGAACATGGCAGGAAGGTTAAGCTAGCTATTATACATGCTAAATTCATATGTACAACACAATCACAACTAGAAGGAACGTGTCCCACGATCCGAAGTCCACACAAAATATCACACTGAATTGGTAACCGTACGAATCAAAATACCATAAGAAAACATGGTTAGTAAAACTTTACCCTCCGATCAGAATCACACAGTAATGGGTAAGGAATGTTATCCTTCGATCCAATCACACAGCATGGGTAAGAACGTTACCCTTCGATCCAACAACACATAAACATTTAGCACATATCATATAATAGCCACATAAATGTCCATGCATCAATTAAACCACATAATCACAGCAATTAAAATATTTCAAAACCATTATGCATCATTTCCATCCCAAATTAAAACTATGTAAAACGAGAGGGACTATTAACTTACTTTGATGCATAAACGCAGCTTCTAAATTCCTAGCACAAAACAACACAATAAGAGATATAAATGATGTTTATTACACTGCCGAAAACTAAGCCAAATGCTTACGTCCATGAAACAACCATACGATGGATGTATAAGGGGTTTACATACCTCCATGGGTCACCTCGACACCATGCCTGATTTAACCATCTCATTTACTCATAAGTCTGCTTAACTACATTTTACCCGAAAATACAGAATTTTAGTGACACTTTCCAATTTTCCAAACTATACCTACTGACCCTCATAAATTCCCAATAAAATCATCCATAAACTTCCATGTGTTTAAAATCTAATTTATTTTTCTACTAATTTATTCTCATATTTAAATGCCTCAAATAAATTCCAACTTTTAATTACTCAGATTCAGATATGAATGCACACTAAAATGTTTGACCTTGCTAACCATACTTAGATAACTAATCAGAAGCTAAATTTTTGTGTGAAGTTAATAGACATATATAAAACATTGACTTCTTGGTTTTGGCTAACCTTAATTCGAATTTTAAATAGGGGTTTTTTTACCTCTCTAATTCCTGACCCAAATCTGCCCTATTTACTGTATTTGAAAAAATTTTTCTTGCAACGTACCTGTGACTAACTCCCGACCGTCAAAAACCTTTCAAAGTCAGAACTTTTTGAATCACTAGACTCTCTGAACTACAATTTAGGCACAAGTTTCACCTCTTAACTCGAATCTATCATCAAGATATCATTCGTTGAACACGACTAAAAATCTGCCAAACCCTAAATCACAAATTAACATGATTTAATCCTATCTGTTTGCACCAATATGACCCTAATCAAACCCTAAACGCATTAGCATGATCATAACATCATTAATTACAGAAGCTTTAAATCCTAATGATTTATCATATTATTTGTTACATGATTTAGAAAGAATTTGCAAGAGTAGGATCATTACCTAGCGCCCTTCAATACCTTAGTATGGGGGATTTTGGTATGTGTTTAATTACACATACCTTTTACCTTTAAAAACAAGCTAAAATACCCAAAAACGGACTTAAAATGCCAAAAATATGCTTGTTTTGCTAATTGTGTTGTGCAGGAACGGATATCTAAGAAAAGGACGAAAAACGAAGCCAAAACGACAAAACCGGACACGGAATGGAAAAGCATGGTAAAGACAAAGTCAAGACAAAGCCCAAGTCTGAAAAAGTCAACCAAAGTCAACCCCGACAAATCCAAAGTCAAACCCGAAGACATAAGTGAAGAAAAATAAGTTTAGGGGCCAAAATTGCCAAGTCCCTAACTTATTTTATGAAGGAAATAAAGTAAATGCTTGTGAGGGACCTAAACTGCCATTTCACCAAAGAAATACCACAAGGGTTAATCCTGCCAAAGCTTAAAACTATTAACCACCAAGGACGTGTGATGCAAAGTCCCTCATAACAATGAGGGACTAAACATGGCAAATCCCCAAACTGTTAACACACAAGGACGAAATTTGAAAAAGAGATATAACCCTTGAGGGGCCATTTGTGACAAACCCCCAAACCCTCACCCTGTTTTGAAACACTGTACATCTCTCCCAACTATTTTCCCGCCAAACCTATAATACCCCAAACCTGTCCCTTTCCACCTCGTTGACCTCCTCATGTCCCTCCAAACCCTTCACTCTCTTAAGCCCCACCCCCCACATGGGCTGTTATCCAAGCTGGCAATCCTAAATCACCTTATTAGCCAAGAACAATCAAGGGTTTTGATGAATTTGTGTGGGCAGCAAGCATAACCAAGGGCCAGGATTAACTTTGGAGTCCACTCTTACAACAAACACAAGACGGGTTTTGTGTCTACAAAGAAGCACACAAGGAAGAGGACAAGAAGAGAAGACAAAAGTCAAAACCCTAGCTAGTAGTTTTTCTATATAAATCTTTTGTAAGCCCTTGAGGCAAAGAGTGAGAGTTTTATTTAGAAGTTCAGTTTTAGTTTTCTAAGTTTTTAACCTAGCTTTTATGTACTTGTACTTTTTTTTAATGAAAATTCAGTTTATCTCTTAAATTGTGTTCCAAGTTCTTGTTTCCTTTAAGCTCACTTCTAAGCTCTTATATAAGCTTTTTATAATCTGTTTTAAAACCTTAATACAAGAATTTAAGAAAAATTAAAAAGGAAAAAAAAGAGTTACTGTTTGATTAAGCTAATGGAGGAATGGGCAGAAATGGAAGGCTCATTGGGTTGCTTAGTTTAGCTTATTTATAAGCTTGGGTAGGTTTTAGAGCTTATTTAGGTTGGATACACTCCTGTTTTGAGCAAGGAGTCAAGGTATACTCCTTTTTAAATTTTTGCTTAAAATTACTGTAGCAACAACTTATTAGTGTTTATTCTTAGCTTATTATTGCTTTTCTTACTTGTTTATGTCCTATTAGTTTGTTATTCTTTTACCATTTACAAGTCTTAAGTATAAACTGCCTAGATAAGCTTGTTCCTGTTGTTAGCTTATTAGTTTTTTTTAAGTGCTTATTTGCTTGTTCTTTTTACCTTTAAGTGCTTAACCATGCTTGTGTAATACTTGACTTTAAAATTTAGAGCTTAATTTAGTTTTTATAAAAGTTAAAATCAGTTTAAAATATAATGGGTGTTTGGTTAAGCCAAAATGGTCAAAAATGGGATGGTTTATGGTTGTTGTCCTTTGCCATCCTAGGCTAAGTGCAATTAAGCTCATTTAAGCTTGCATTCTCATAGTTGTAAGTCAAAGATGTACTTTACTTTTATCAAAGATTGCTAAAAAAAATTGTTAAGTCAAAAGCCAACTTTACACACGTATTTGATTAAAGCTGAGTAAAGGTCTTTCATATCTTGTTTTTGAGTTCCTCATTTGAAGGTCTAAACAAGTCCTTTAAAAGTGTTTGAGTCATTCTTATTTACCTAAGATCAAGAACTGCCAAAAAGTGGGATCGGGGGGAAAATTAAAAAAAGTGGAATAGTGGGTTTTTTTTTTGACTCTTTTGCAAAACAAAACATCATTTTAAATTGTTTTAATAATAATTTTTAAATAACTCTTCATAAGGCCCTTTTAATCTGTTACCATTTATTTTTTTATTTTGAGCTTATTTGACACTTAATTACCTGTCAAGTTAAGCCCTCCTTTTTTTAGTTTTATTTGCCTGGTGCTAAGGGGCTTATCCTCCAAAGCCCACTTTTCTAGCTATTAGTCCTTAAGACCCTAGTTCTTTTTAGTTTATGTAGAGTGTCCTGAAGGCTCCAGTCTATAAGCCCCAACAAGCTCATCCCTAGAAAGAGCCCTTTTGATTAGCTTATTATTAAGTCTTAAGTAGGTAACAGCTTGTTTTTTATAAGCATATTGTGACGGGAAGATAGCTTATTCTTGATCCAAATCCACAGCTTATTTTGTGCTTTTTAATTGCTTTTTTAGTGTTCTAACTTGCTTATTTAGTTCCATTGTTACCTGTGTTTGCTTATTTAGTCCCATCTCCTTTTGCTTATTCCCATTTAAGCTTAAAAACCAAAAAGTAATAGCCATTTTAAGCCTTTAAGCTAAAAGCCTCTACACTGCCCACTGCCAACTTTAGAGCCCTTTTTCCAGTTTATTTATAAGCACTCACAAAAAGCTGTAGTTATGAAAAATGATAAGCCCCATGTGCTTATCAAGTTTGTGTAAAAAGTTTTTCTAAAAAAAGGGGAGGGAGATAAGAGGAAACCTGGGTGAGCAAGACTCGAACCCGGGTCTCAACCCCACCCTCAATACAGAAAACACCCTCCTTTTAATAAACCAGTTAACTTCCCTAACCCCGCTGGTGCCCTTGGTCTTTTCCCTGTTAGACCCTTGGGCACTTTGGTTAATATAAGGAAGTGGGGTTTTTTGCCCATTTAAGCTATAAGCTTTTCCACTTCCTCCCCACTTCTTTTTGAGCTTATTATTACATAAGCTCAATCTATCTCCCTCCCAACTCCACGCTTCTTATTTTTATTTAGGTAGTTTTTAGGTCTAGTAAATTTAGGTAATTTTCTCAGAATTTTAAAATTATTTTTAGTGATTTTCATTAATAATTTAATTTCTTAAAAGTTATTAAAAAATTCATTCAAAATACAAAATTATCAAAAAAAATTTTTCTTTTTTAGGAAATTTTCTTTATCATATTTACGTAGGAAAAATGAGAAAAACTTTCCGTAGGGGATAATTTTTTGCCAAACTTTGATTTTTAGAAAAAAGAACGGGTCTCGGGTAACGTTTCTTGTCCTTGACTCGTTTTTTTTGGTTCAAACACCTCCGTTTTCAGACAATTATTTACTTTAACTTCGGTTATTTGTCATTTAGAAACTATTATACTTTTAAATTTGTTTTAAGTGTCTAATATGGCAAATTAAATAGGTTATATGAATTGAACACCCTCGTTTTTTGTCCGTTCCTTTTAGGATTTTAAGTTTATTTTAGATTTCATTTTTAGGTTTTCCTCAATCGATTTTCTTTGTTATTGATTAATTTAGCTTTCTTTCTATTCTGAACGACAGACAAACTCCCGAAATCATTTCACTCATTCAAACATCCAATTTTCCGACTGTATCGTTCCTCCAGCCACAGCCTCGTTGGGGATAAACCACCCCGGGATATTCTATACTACTTTACTATACTCACGGTTTCATTGAATCAAATAGATGTGGATCAAATGACATAAGAATCCTTTAAAGAAATGATAGAATATCTATACCGATAGGAAACACAAACAAAAGAGTCAACAAAGTGTATTAAGACAAAAAGGAACACATATCGGATAACAATACGTTTCAAGATTGATAAATACGAAAGATAGAATTCTTATACCAATAATCGACTTTACTCGAAAGAACCAACTAAATACTGTTTTTTATAAAAATTCATTTTGAAACAATAAAGACAGTTGTTTTGAATAAAAAAATCATTTTAAATAAAAAAAATCGTCTTAAATATAATCTTTTAAAAAAATAATTTTAAACATGGTTTTCATAAAAATTTAAGAGATAGTTATATAAAAGATGTATCGCATTTTACCCATATAAATCATTTTAAACATACTTTTCATAAAATAAAATTTATCAAAAACAAACATATACAAATGTATAGATTATCTTAAACATAGTTTTGACACTCAACCAATATCACATTGCTTTCATAAAAATCATTGTAAACGTAGTTTTCATAAAAATAAAGAGACAGTCATATAAAGCGCTTATCACAACGTATTCATAAAATCGTTTCAAGAATAGTTTTCCCCAAACACCATCAAGATATACCTCAAAAGGATTTTCATAACTCGACATCAATATAAAATATATTTCTCAAACAAAGGACATCATAATACCAAAAAGGATTGTAAAATACTTTAAAGACTCTAACACAATTCTATTATTTGAAAGCTAAAGGAAGTACAAGGAACCATATAGTCAGAATAACAGTGAAACGAACATGCACAAGAGAACTTTATACGAAGACATTACGAACCAAGAGAAGAACGTAAAGACTCATCCGTACTCACGATCAAAAGAATCAACCATTGAAAAGCGTCGGTACTAACATGTCACAGCATGTCACCAAAACTAAAGGATATATAAAGAACGGAGTAATGATCCACGCTAATATGTTTGGAACAATTAGTGCTTAAAAGATAATTTTGGTACTCATAGGAGTCATCAATACAATGAAAGAACCAATGAAACGTACCAATATCCAAAGAAGCAGATCTGAACAACCAATATTCATCAAGATGCCGAATAGAAAAGTTAGATCATCCATACCGACATAGTACTAACAAGAAATGCTAAAATGAGGGTTATATATCCGAACGAATAATCGAGCAGACAACAAACTCAATAATCGTAATAATAGTAATAACAGGTATCCGAGGTATCCGCAAACGTTAGATAGAAGGGAAACTGACTATCTACGCAACTGAGCCTAACATAATCGCTCATCGGGTAAAAGAAGGGTTCCAATAACTATATAACCATCCTTATCATGATCACACATATCATAACATATTACTCTATCGCCTAACTCACATGTCACCTACCAAGAGCTTGTTTGATATTGGCTCTAGAAGGATTTCCATCTTCATTGTGAGTACTTTCGTATCACTCGGATGTTCTGGCAATACCACGAGGATAATGCGTAGGACTCTTAAGATCTTTACTTGTTATCACATTGTGTGATGAACAAGCATAGTTTGTATTAGTGTCCTAACGAGATTTATGGATGATCTCATGGCTCTAGACTCAATAGTGCATTTTTGGTTTTTAGTAGTCGAAGGCTGGAGCAGACTGCCACCTTTTCAATATCATCTAACTCGGAGTGAGAGAGACGATAGAAATGTATTGATCTCTGTGAGAAATGAAACAAGAATCCTTTGAGGGATCTTGAGTGGCTAAGGAGGGTTGTGCAGCGTATCACTGGGTCCATGATACTTGTCTTCAATGTCAGCAATCAACCATGTGATTCTGACAGCATATGTATTGACCCGGTTTCTGCCTAATGTTTAAGGAGGGTTGCTTTCTTTTCACCCTTTATCTTAACATTTCTTTTTCATTCTTCAACCCCTTCAGTGCTTACTGAGACTTCATTACTAGTACCTTGTTGGGTATGTTCCAGTACTAGCTCCATCTCAGTCCGCACTATTCCCTTTATTCTCCATTAATCTTTTGTAATCATGCCTAAGGACTTTCTTACACTAACTAGTGGTATGTCCTGGGTAGATTCTATCCGGCTATGGCGGGATTTGGGGATCGAGTACTAACCTTACATCACTTATAACTCCGATAACGTAGAATAACAGGTCGGTCTTGGTCTGTTATATTCGCCATAAAACCATTTGAAAATCAATCAAGGTACGGTCGATGTAAACATCAAGGAATTAGTACCTCGATTGTTTTGATTCATGAAACTGCTCCCCCTCAATATGTGCGTCGATATTCGAAATTGTGTGGCACATAGAGGGAGGAGTACCTGCTTGAGTCTTAATAGATCACATTTTTATCAGATTTAATATTTAAATCACATTCTCTCCCCTGATCAAAAATTTCAAACCCTTTGAGATTTAGGATCTCAATTAATTTAAATATGTTAGAAAATTTGGGAGAAAATGTGGTCTGATTAAATTATAAGCCGATATTGGAACCTATATATGCTCCCCCTCAATTAATGAGGGATTATGTTAGTGTCAGTTATGATGAATTTATAAATGATTTAGAGTTTAACGAGAAACTCATGAAAAATTCATTAAACTGACACAAAACACTAATTACCACACTACTTATTGATGTACAAGATTATGATATGAAAAACAGGACCTGACATGTTTAAATCAAGTATGAATTAGTCATACTGTCCTTTGCAATAGTCTTTTGTCCGTCTCTGTTTTCCTTGCACCAACCAGTACTTCTAAACTCCTCTTGAAATGTCTTTCTAGCAAGAGGTCGAACACATTTGAACATGAGCTTGTGTGGTTGGTTGGTACGAGTGTAAGCACTAGTCAAATTTATATATGTATAGTATAAATCCCGTGACAATTCTTTCCAAATTACTTCTCAATCAAGAGAACATAAAAGGATAAAATCTCACTTAAGAAAACACAATACGTATATTTTTAACCGGGAAGTATTTTCTTCTCGGGTCGTATCCCAACGAAGTCGTGAATTGAAATTCGGGAATAATTCGGATTCGAGTCAAGAATGGATAAAAGATTTTTGAATTTTGAATTACACTACGAATATAATAGCACAATTAAACTATAAAAACAATTAAAGAATTAAAAACGTTTAACTAATACGAAAAATTAACAAACGTGAATTAAAAATGTGAGCTAAAACTAGAATTTAAAATCTAAAGCACTAATACTAACAAATTTTATACCTAAAAATCACAAAATTAAAAAGAAAATTTTAGGAAAAAGAATTAGAATTTTTTAGCTATTTTTGTATTTTCTATGAATTTTTAAAGAAAAATGAATTAACTAAAAATACACTTTTTCTAAAAATTAACACTAAAAATCTATTTTTATTTTTCAAAAATACTAGAATGAAAAAGAAAATTATTACAAAAAGAATTAGATTTTTCCTACTATTTTTCTATTTTCTATGAATTTCTTAAGAAAAAGAAATTACTAAAAACCTATTTTAATTTCTAGAAAATACAAATTTAATTGGAAAAATAAAGAAAAATGATTTTTAACTACTGAAAATGTGCAGAAAACTAATGGTATGAAAATGCCCAATTTTTACTAATCAATTGAACCCTAATTTTGCTTATTAAAACCTAAACCCTAATTTTATTAAACTAATATTAAAAATATTAATCCTATTTTATTAATCCTAAAAGAACAGGGTAGAAAGTGTAAAATGTTAAAGTAAAGGGTAGGCGGGGAAAGTAACTAGAATTTACACTATAATGAAAACAACACACCCTTAACTATTGAAAAAGTTCCCTAAACAGAACCCTACGACTTACCGCACTTTTTAGCTTATTACAAAATTGAAAATAAAAAACTTCAAAACAGAAAGTTGGACCTGAGCTTATCTACTACAACTTTAATAAAAGCACTTTAACATTTAAACTACTGAATAAGCTGGGAAATCAGCTCTTTAAACTGTACTACAGAAACTATTATGTTCCTTAGAAAATTTAACTTTTCTTAAACTTTGGCTTATTTCTTGCTTAATACTCAATGAAAATAAAAACCAAAGATGACTTAGAAGCTTATAATGTGTACTAAAGGATGTCTAAAAAGAATAGCTAAAGTAACAAGATTAAACAAGCAATTTGCTATTAAAAGTGAAGTTCAGCTTTGATGGACTGATTTTAAGCAACTTATAATTAAGCTAACTAGCTCAATTCTAAATACTAGAACTAGATTTTGAAATTAAGCTATTTCTATGATTTTATAAATAAACTCAGATAATAGGATTTTGGGAAATAACTACTAGAAAAGGAATCCAAAGCAAATTCTTGAATCTAAGTTCTGCTAATAAAACTTTTGTAGGAAAATAAGAACTAGACTAAAGCTTAAAAATGAAAGTTATGAGAGAATACTATAAAGAGTAATGGGGTTCTACTAAATGCTTGAAGCTTAAGATTATTACTTACCTACTTACAAGTGTTTAAGAGTAGCTAGTAAGTGGTGAGCAACGCAGTAGTTTTAAAAATACTGGGGGGGGGGGGGGGGGGAGTTTACTACTACTTATGCTGATGTATTGGCAAAATACTTAAGATGCAGGGCCAAAACTTAGTGTAGAAACTCTTAAACTATCTTTCTATAAGTTTCTAAGTTTTCACTAACTATTTTTTTACAACAGCTTAAATGTAACCTAAATGGATTATAGCTACAACAGCTTAATGCATTTGTATCTCTTAGCTAACTAAACAATATTAGAGGTTTAAGACTCAAAATGTAAACACAATAAGCTAATAGAATATGCTTCAATGATAAAATGAAATATGAAGGGGAAACCTGATATTTATGTATCTCAGACACTTAGCCACTCACTGTTGATGTGAGTGTCCTTAAAATGCAATTTCCTAATGGCTCCTAGCCTCTAGACCAAGAACACTTAGCTCAATAAGCTTCTTTGAGCTTATTCTTCCAAAAGCTTCCAATTTGAATGAACCAACTCAAGTAATCATCATACTTGATTTGAATGAACAAATTAAGTACCTTGATTGACTTTTAAACTATCTTTGTCTTAAAATGAAATTGTTAACTTGTATAAGCTTCAATGAGCTTATTAAGAGCTTATTGTGTAAATTCAGCTTATTACATTATATTTAAGAAACATTAAAAACACTATTGATTTTTATTTCTTATAAACTGAAGGTACAAGTGAGAATAGGTAAAGTACAAGTGTTGTAATGCTTTAAACTTGAATGAAACAGAATTGTTTACAAAACGTGAACAGTAAAGGCTTAAAATTGAAAATTTGAAAATTAACTAACTATAAAACTAAAACTTCGAACTCCTTTACAATTGTCCTATCCTGTCTATTTATAGGAGCTTGGAGAAGAAGAGAAGAGGATGAACTTCCTTCTTTCTTAGCCGTGGGATCTTATTCGAAGAAATTATAGCCGTTTGATCTTATTTGCCACGTGTTTGAACCAATGAGAGGTTGCCAAGTGTGCAAAATGACGTGGAAAAGAGCTTTGATTGGTGGAGTGAAGTTGGGAGAAGCAGGAAAAGGAGAAAGGGAATTTGGGTTTGTTCGCGTTTTTGGCGGGAAAAGTAGTTAATAGGTTGTTAGGAGGAAACGTACCCCGCGTTTGGTTTGAAAGTTTGGGTTAATTGCAATACAAGTCCCTCTGTTTCTTTTCCACAAGTGTAGTATAAAATGAGTTTGAGAATTGTCAATTCTGGCCCTTGTAGTTTTAAAACAAGAAAATGGTTTTTTTGGTTTTGGCCTTTTGTTATCCGAATAGTGTAAAAAGACCCAAAGGGTATTTTAGTAATTTTGCATCCTCTTCAAAGGGTATAATGGTCATTTCACTTCAAACTTTGACTTGACTCTTCATGACTTTGACCTCCTTTGACTTAATTTGACTTTTTCCTTGTGCCGGGCTGATCCGACTTTGATATCCTTCCTCATGTCTTCACTTGATCACTTGTCTTTTCCGTTTCTTGTCGTTTTTGCCCTTTTTGACTTTGATATCCTTTCCTGCACATTGAGACACAAAAGCACACATATTTCCATCTTTTGGCATATATTTTTTGGCTTTTATTGGCGAAATCCTGGGTATTTTATGTATACAATTTAACACTTATCAGCACACAAACTAACTGGTGTGTATATATATACCCAAATTGATGTGATATATATATAGAGATAATGGCCCTCGGTGTAGGTACTTGCCATATACCTATGAAATTCAAATATAGTATGTTTGGTTA